>JAJPUD010002871.1:184067-203222 GCA_023553655.1 Myrmecobius fasciatus
GAGTATTATTTGGGGGAGGGGTCATCAAAAGCAAAGTACTGAGGAGGGGGGAAGGGAGAAAGGGGAAAGGAAAGGGGAAAACATAACTTGGGTAAATAAGATGGCAGGAAATAAAGAATTAGTTATTCTAACTGTGAATGTGAATGGGATGAACTCTCCCATAAAGGGGAAGCAGATATCAGACTGGATTAAAAACCAGAATCCCACAATATGTTGTCTACAAGAAACACATTTAAAACATAGTGACACATATAGAATGAAGGTAAACGGCTGGAGCAGAAAATATTATGCTTCAGGTGAACAAAAAAAAGCAGGGGTAGCAATCCTTATCTCAGATCAGGTAAAAGCCAAGCTAGATCTAATCAAAAGAGATAAGGAAGGAAACTATATTTTATTAAAGTGTACCATAGATAATGTAGCAATATCTATACTAAATATATATGCACCAAGTGCAATAGCACACAAATTCCTAGGGGAGAAATTAAGAGAGATGCAAGAAGAAATAGACAGCCAAACGATACTAGTGGGGAATCTCAACCTTGCTCTCTCAAAATTAGATAAATCAAACTACAAAATAAACAAGAAAGAAACTAGGGAGATAAACCAATTGTTAGAAAAGTTAGGTATGATAGATCTATGGAGAAAGTTGAATGGAGACAGTAGAGAGTTTACTTTTTTCGCAGCAGTCCATGGAACCTATACAAAAATTGACCATGTGTTAGGGCATAAAAACCTTAAAATCAAATGCAGAAAGGCAGAAATAGTAAATGCATCCTTTTCAGATCATGATGCAATAAAAATCACATGCAATATGAGGCCAGGAGAAAATAAATCAAAAGGTAATTGGAAATTAATAATCTAATCCTGAAGAATGAATGGGTGAAAGAGCAAATCATAGACACAATCAATAATTTCATCCAGGAGAATGACAATAAGGAGACAACATACCAAAATTTGTGGGATACGGCCAAAGCTGTTATAAGGGGCAATTTTATATCTCTAGATGCTTACTTGCATAAAATAGAGAAAGAAAAGATCAATGAATTGGGCATATTATTAAAAAAACTAGAAAAAGAACAAATTAAAAAACCTCAATTAAATACCAAATTGGAAATTATAAAAGTAAAAGGAGAAATTAATAAAATCGAAAACAAGAAAACTATTGAGTTAATAAATAAAACTAAGAGTTGGTTCTATGAAAAAACCAACAAAATAGATAAGCCTTTAGTTAATTTGATAAGAAAAAGGAGAGAGGAAAATCAAATTGTTAGTCTCAAGAATGATAAGGGAGAACTTTCCTCCAATGAAGAGGAAATTAGAGCAATAATTAGGAGTTACTTTGCCCAACTTTATGCCAGTAAGTCTGATAATCTAAATGAAATGGAGGAATATCTACAAAAATATAGATGGCCCAGGTTAACAGAAGAGGATATAAATTATTTAAATAGCCCCATATCAGAAAAAGAAATAGAACAAGCCATTAACCAACTCCCTAAGAAAAAATCTCCAGGGCCAGATGGATTTACATGTGAATTCTACCAAACATTCAAAGAACAATTAATTCCAATACTACACAAACTATTTGAGAAATTAGGGACAGAAGGTATATTGCCAGAATCCTTCTATGAGACCGATATGGTGCTGATAGCTAAACCAGGTAGGGTAAAAACTGAGAAAGAAAACTACAGACCAATTTCCTTAATGAATATTGATGCAAAAATTTTAAATGAGATATTAGCAATGAGATTACAGAAAGTCATCCCCAGGATAGTACACTATGACCAAGTAGGATTTATACCAGGGATGCAGGGCTGGTTCAATATTAGGAAAACTATCAGAATAATTAATTATATTAATAACCAAATTAACAAAAACCATATGATTATCTCAATAGATGCAGAAAAAGCCTTTGAGAAAATCCAACACCCTTTCCTATTAAAAACACTAGAGAGTATAGGAATAAATGGGCTTTTCCTTAAAATGATCAGTAGCATCTATTTAAAACCATCAGCAAGCATCATATGTAATGGAGACAAACTAAAACCATTCCCCATAAGATCAGGAGTGAAACAAGGCTGCCCACTGTCATCATTACTATTTAATATTGTATTAGAAATGTTAGCTTTAGCAATAAGAGAAGAAAAAGAGATAAAAGGAATTAGAGTAGGTAATGAAGAAACCAAATTATCGCTCTTTGCAGATGACATGATGGTATACTTAGAGAACCCTAGAGACTCAACAAAAAAACTACTAGAAACAATTCACAACTTTGCTAAAGTTGCAGGATTCAAAATTAATCCACATAAATCATCAGCATTTTTATATATTACCAACAAAGTTCAGCAGGAGGAGATACAAAAAGAAATTCCATTCCAAATAGCAGATGATAGGATAAAATATTTGGGAATCTATCTGCCAAGGAAAAGTCAGAAACTATACGAACTAAATTACAAAACACTTTCCACACAAATAAAATCAGACCTCAATTGGAAAAATCAATTGGAGAAATATTAAGTGCTCATGGGTAGGCAGAGCAAACTTAATAAAAATGACAATACTACCCAAACTAATCTACTTATTTAGTGCCATACCAATCAAACTCCAAGAAATTATTTTACAGATCTAGAAAAAATAGTAGCAAAGTTCATTTGGAAGAACAAAAGGTCAAGGATTTCAAGGGGATTAATGAAAAAAAAGGGAGATGAAGGTGGCCTTGCTGTACCAGATCTAAAACTATATTATAAAGTAGCGGTCATCAAAACCGTTTGGTACTGGCTAAGAAATAGAGCAGTCGATCAGTGGCACAGGATAGGATATCAGGACAATCTAGGCAATAACCTTAACAATCTAGTATTCGATAAACCCAAAGACCCTAGCTTTTGGGATAAATACTCACTATTTGGCAAAAACTGCTGGGAAAATTGGAAACTAGTGTGGAAGAAATTAGGGCTTGACCCATACCTAACACCACATACCAAGATAAGATCTAAATGGGTTCATGATCTAGATATAAAGAGGGACTTTGTAAGCAAGTTAGAGGAACGTAATATAGTTTATCTCTCAGACCGGTGGAGATGGAATAAATTTATGTCCAAAGAAGACCTGGAACTCCTAATTGAACACCAGATGGATAATTTTGATTATATTAAGTTAAAAAGTTTCTGTACAAACAAAACAAATGCAGACAAGATTAGGAGGGAAGCATCAAATTGGGAAATCATCTTTACATTTAATGGTTCTGATAAAGGCCTCATTTCTAAAATTTATAGAGAATTGTCTCATGTATACAAGAATTCAAGCCACTCTTCAATAGATAAGTGGTCAAGGGATATGAACAGACAATTTTCAGATGATGAAATTAAAACCATCTCTAGTCATATGAAAAGTTGCTCCAAATCACTATTGATCAGAGAAATGCAAATTAAGACAACTCTGAGATACCACTACACCCCTGTCAGATTGGCTAAAATGACAGGAAAAGATAACGATGAATGTTGGAGGGGATGTGGGAAAACTGGGACACTAATACATTGTTGGTGGAACTGTGAACGGATCCAACCATTCTGGAGAGCAATTTGGAACTATGCCCAAAAAGTTGTCAAACTGTACATACCCTTTGACCCAGCAGTGTTTCTACTGGGCCTATATCCCAAAGAGATCTTAGAGGAGGGAAAGGGCCCCACATGTGCAAGAATGTTTGTGGCGGCCCCTTTTGTGGTGGCTAGAAACTGGAAATTGAAGGGATGCCCATCAATTGGAGAGTGGCTGAATAAATTATGGTATATGAATGTTATGGAATATTATTTTTCTGTAAGAAACGACCAGCAGGACGATTTCAGAGAGGCCTGGAGAGACTTGCATGAACTGATGCTGAGTGAAACGACCAGAACCAGGAGATCATCATACACAGCAACAACAGTATTACATGATGATCAATTCTGATGGACATGGCTCTCTGCAACAAAGAATTGTCTCAAACCAGTTCCAATTGTTCACTGAAGAAAACCATATACACCCAGAGAGAGGGAAATGAATATGGACCACAACGTAACATTTTCATGATCTCTATTGACATTTGTTTGCATTGTGTTGCCTTTCTCGGATTCTTTTTTTTTTTCTTGTAGATAGGATTTTTCTTGTATAACTTCTCAAGCATTTCAACATCATTAGCATGTAGTGGACTTCCTGCCATCTAGGGGAGGGGAGGGGACTGGGGGTAAAATTTGTAATGGAAAGCTTTGTAAAGATCAATGTTGGGGAACTACCCATACATATGTTATACAAATAAAAAGCTTTAATTGAAAAAAATAGTGGTCTAGCAAAAATAGGTATTTAATGAATGTTTGTTGAGATTGTTGAATGGAATCAATCAAGCTCAAGAGATACAGATTTGACATTTGAACAATGTATGTTTCTATACCTCATCTCCCTTGGACATATTTTGAAGATATGCTCAATTTTTTGGAAGTCAGTGATTCAAAGATATAGAATGAGAAGTTTTATCTACCAGGAATGAATAATAAAGTTACCTGCCACAAAAAAAAAAAGAAGTCCACTCCATATTGTACAGGAATCAATAACAACCCTTTTAAGCTGATTGTTTTTTCTGATGGTTTTTGCTATTTCCTAAGGATTTAATAAGGCCATTTTAATGCAGTCCTCTCTAAATTCTTGGCATTGTTTTCCGTTTTTGACTACACATTGCTTTGCTCTTCAGTGGAACAGTTAATATTTCATTATGAATCGTGTTTAAAATGCTTAACACTTCAATACACTAATAACTGCTGTAATAACACCAATCACTGAAGTGTGTTTTTAAAAGAGATTTAACTTTTACATATTTTCTGGGAGCAATATCTATTCTTAAAAATTATCCCAGAATTAAAACTCAACAAAACAAATCACGAAATCTAGCATTAAATTAACATAGAACTCAAGGTAAGGAAAACAATTTGATCAATTTCATCTGGTCAAGGTCAAATACTCCAAGTCATCCTATAAAGTGAAACCATATTAAAATTATTGCTTGCCCCAGATAATTTATATACTATCATCTTTCTGCTTTTTAATGTTATTTTGTAATTTCTTTGTACTCTAATATATAATCTCTTTTTTCAAGTACCCTGTAATGTTAACTCTTTAATGTTCCTATTCAAAAAATGCCAGTAAATTTTCCAACTAGAATTTCTATATATTTCCATGTTTCTATTTTTCATTTTTATTTTTTATTATTCAGATCTGAAAACATAAAAGCCTGTTATCATTGTTATCATTTTCATGTCCTATAATTATCTATATCTATTTGGAATTCAGTTTCCCTTTATTAAGATGCCATTTAATTTGGCATATGTTGGTATAATTTCACTATTTGTTAATAGTTTTCAAGTTAATCAATCTTGAAATTTTAAATTTTACTTTGTAAGCTTAAAATTTTTTTATTATTAAAACTGTGAAATTTAATCACTATATGAGTTAGGGTTTCAAGATGGCCACATATTGTTTTGAATAATCTTTTACTTTGTGTTATACTATTTTCAAAAGTTATAGCAGTTTTTTTTAAAAAATAATTTCCTTCCACATCAGGATTTTTTTTAAATTATGTTTTTCCCCACCCTGGGAGATCTACAAGCCTTGAGTTATTTATATTTATATATTCCATTTTCAAAACTATCACTTTGGCTTGTACAGGATTCATGCATTGTTTTGAAGTTGTTTCCTTTTGCTCCCCCTTCTCTATGTTATAGATCTATTATTTTGAAGAGATTCCCCATTGTGACTTCTAAAATAAGTAATCTCTTATTTATTTCAATTCTGCATTGAGAATTCTGATTTAACTTCATTCCTAGTATCTTCTTTAAAAGTTTAATTTTCCTTGGGATCTACTCTGGATTATTATTATTTTTTGGCTGTTTCAGTACCCCATACTAGTTTGAAGAATTCTCTTTAGGACTGAGAAATTTTGTTCATTTTTCTTCATAGTACTCATAATAATGTGGGTTCTATGAGTTATTTTATTCATTTTTATTGTGCCTTTAAGTTGGTAGAGCAGTAGAAGACATCTTCCTAAGTTCAAATCTGACCTCGATATCTTCTAAACTATGTGATCCGGGACAAGTCACTTTACTCTGTCTGCCTCAGTTGCTCATCTGAAGATGATCTAAATTGAACATGATATGATGAAAGATGGCAAGATGAAATGGCAAACCACTCTAGTATCTTTGATAAGAAAACCATAAATGGTGTCATGGAGAACTATCAGGACAGAAACAAAAGAACAATAAAATTGTCTTTATTAATCTGTTTATCTGAATATGGAAGCTGGTTTACCTTAGCTTTCTTCCTTTAAATTTGGTTTTTAGCCTTTACTCTTTTGCTTCTATTTATCTCTTGTTTTCTTTTTTACCCTTTGGCTCTTTTCCCTCATACAGGTTTCTGCCTTCTCAAACTGCAAAGTGCAAAGGCCTAGCTAGAGTCCTCTTTCCAGAACAAAATCAGAGGGCAAGAACCTAGCCAAGTTTCCTATTCCTTTTTTTCTCATATAGGGAAATTCTCTTCTGGCCAGCTGTGTTCTGCCCTCCGTTTTGTTTGTTTGTTTGTTTTGCACTTGCCCTGGTCTTCTACAAGAAAGATGTTCTAATCACTCTCTTTTCCCATTAGACAGTTGACCAGAATCAGTATTTACCACAGCTTGTATAGGAAGAGTGTTTCAAACTGAATTAATGATTTGGAGAGACCTTAAGAGGTCCCCACATTTAGACCCTGAAGCATAATCTTATAAGATGGCTTTTAAATTATTCCTTGAATAATATTTTTACTCCTGAAAGCTGGATATCTTAAACATGACAGTAATGCACATTATCATTCTGTAATAAAATTATAATGTTTATCCCATTTTAAGAGTGGGAGTTCCACCACTCCCTTTACTAATGTAATAAAAGAAAGCTCCATGCACCTCAATTGACTCAATGAATACAGCAAACTAAATATTAAAGAATTTTCCTACAATCTCATTACAATGTGTGAATAAGCATTTGATCAATTTTTGAAAGGATTATAAAATTTTTGATGTTGGATTAAGAAAGATGATCTTAATCTCAAAAATCCTATGAATCGATAAAATGACAGATATACCTCTCTCTATAAAAACACAACTGTCAGATCTGTCTGTCCTCCTTCTCCCTCTGTCTCTCTTAATCATTTACTCTGGCCCTGCCAAGACAACTAACGGCAACAACGAACAGAAAGCAATGGTACAACAACCTCCCATTGTGTGAATTTTTAAATTGATAATTTTGTATGGTCTGCAAATGATACCAAAAATATCTACCTAGCCTCCTGCCAGAAAAAAAGGTTACCCACCCCACTAAAGAATGCCAACTATCAAATCAAAAAAGTACTTCTAAGCCTAAGGCACTACAAGTTCTGGGTTATCCTTTGGTCATCTAGGTATCCTATAGGTGTAGCCTAATGACCATTCTATCCTAAAGTTTGAGCCCATTCCTTCTGTGGATCTCTCTCTCTCTCTTTCTCTCTCTCTCTCTCTCTCTCTCTCTCTTTCTCTCTCTCTCTCTCTCTCTCTCTCTCTCTCTCTCTCTCTCTCTCTCTCTCTCTCTCTCTTTATATATGTATATATATATATACATATATATATATATATATGTGAGAGTGTCTAATTGCTGATTATTAATTGGAAGCATACCACTGCAATCAAACAAGTGTTAAGTATTATACATTCGGCCCTTCAAAGAACTGAGAATACAGAGAGTAGTACTTATATTACAAGTTGGTAAAGTGGAATCAGTGGTAGAAATGCCATTAAATTTTATTTTGTCTATAGTAAAGACAATGCTTAATGAATATAATTCAGTTCTCACAATTAAATAATTTCCTAATTAAGCTGATCAAAAATGGTAGTTTTAATCTCTATCTTATAAACAAAGCCAGGAATTCTAATAATTTATGTCTATTTCATCTTCAAGATACTCCATCTTTTGCTAATGATATGTATATTTTTTAACTTTAAGGGACTTTTGAGGGCTGATAGCAAAGCAAGAATCATAAAAACAATTCCTCATTAGAACCAAGAGAACATTGTAGACAGCGATAAGATTATGTGATGATAAACTGTGATAGACTTGGCTCTTTTCAACAATGAGATGATTCAGGCCAATTCCAATAATCTTGTGATGAAGAGAACAATCTGCACTGAGAGAGAGGACTGTGGGGGCTGAATGTGGATCACAACATAGTATTTTCACCTTTTTTTGTTGTTGGCTTGTTTTTTTTCTTTCTCTTTTTTTCCTTTTTTGATCTGATTTTTCTTGTGCAGCATGATAAACATGGAATTAAGTTGTTTTTCTTTGTTTTTTTTCCTGAGGCAACTGGGGTTAAGTGACTTGCCCAGGGTCACATAGCTAGAAAATGTTAAGTGTGTAAGGCCATATTTAAACTCAGGTCTTCCTGACTTCATAGCTGGTTCTCTATCCACTGTGCCACCTAGATGCCCCCAACATGGAAATATGTTTACAAGAACTGTACATGTTTAATTTTTATTGGATTACTTGCTGTTTAAGGGAGGCAAGAAAGGAGAAAAGAGGGAGAAAAATTTGGAACATAAGGTTTTGCAACAGCAAATATTGAAAATTCTCTCTCTATGTATTTTGAAAAATAAAAAGCAAGTATTTGAGCCCTCAGTGATTAAGGTAATTCTTTTTTTTTTTTTTTTTTTTTTTTATGTTTTTTTTTTTGGGGAATTGGGGTAAATTACTTGCCCCGGGGCACACAGCTAGGGAATGTTAATGTTTTGAGACCAAATTTGAACTCAGGTCCTCCTGACTTCAGGGCTGGTGCTCTATCCACTGCGCCACCTAGCTGCCCCCCGATTAAGGTAATTCTTTCAGACAATAAATTTCAGAGTAGTTGCTAATCTATTTTGGTAGGAGGATTTTCCTTCTCATACAAATAAAATCAGAGATTCATTCCAAAAAATCCTCAGGATAACAGACCAATACTAAAAAGTCATGAGATCCATGACTTCATCTTACAGGTGAAGCTGAGATCCAGAAATTGTTGACATTCTTTTAACTTTGTTGAAGAACATGCATAAAAAAGAATTTAATATTACCAAACAATTCTGGACCTCTGAACCCAATTCTGGATTCAAGAGAATAATCAACAATTGTATGCTGATATTCTTAATGGCTAGTATTTGCATGTATAAGTTTATATATATATATGTACATATAAATACCTTTATAAACATATAAACATATGTGTATATATGTGTGTGGATATATATGTATATATATGTAAAAACCTTTATAAACATAAGGTTTACAAAGCATTTTACATATCTCATGTGAGTTTCACAACAATTCTGTGGATTGTGCTATTAGCAGCCCCATTTTACAGATAAGGACTCTGAGTCAGAGGTGTTAAATGTCTTGCCCATGTTCACATATTAATGACTGAGGCAGGATTCAAACTCAAGTTTTCCTGAATTCAAGCCCCACACTCCATCTGGTCCATCACCTCTGCTCATCAATAAAGACAATCTCTAATCAGACAGAACAAAAAATTTCTAGTAAAGTTCTAAGCATACTAGTTGAAATTCACTTGAACTTCTTGTGCATCTCAATGCTTATCATGCCTAAAAAGAAATATTACCATATTTAGAACATCAGTAGTGTCTCCAAGAGTTCTTTGCTTGTTTTCAGGTTCTGACTCTTCTGCTGAAGAACTACTTTTTTCTTTCTCTTGAATTGGCTTATCTTGAAAATAAAATGATAGAAAATGAAATTTGTGAATACTTTATACAAGAAAATATTAAATGATTAGATTTATTTTTCAGAATGTGAGCTAGACTTTTTTTTAATTTACTATATCTGTTAACAAATTGAACACAACCCACTCAAAGATAAAACTTTTCAAATCCATTTTCCGCTTAACTGAACAAAAGTTTATCAAGTGTTTATTATGAATAGGTGCTCTAGATGTAAAAATGAAAAATTAAGCAGTTCCTAAACTCTGAGTATAATGGGAGAGAGCAAGAAACGTGGAATCAGGAAGACCTGAGTGTGAATCTTTACCTGCATTTTTACTAATAATTCAGTGATGCTAGACAAATCATTTCCTTTAGTTTCTGTTCCTTTAGAATAAATTGAAAATAATATGGATTGTATATTTGGCAAATCTTGAAGAACTGCATAAATAACTACATCAATATAGTTTTTTTCTAAGATTGCCCAAGGTCATTCTAAGGACATTAAAGATGAAAATTGAAAAAAAAAATCTGGAAAAGTTTTATAACAAACTACTTTTACAATCAAGGATATCACTACATACTGACTCTAATGTCACATTTCCCTATTCCCTTATGAAGAGAATTTTAACAGAATGAAAGGGAATAGAGGCAAGGAACTAACCAGATTAGACCAAGTATATATAGACATGATTATTGCAAGAAATGGCACAACTATGAGAGATTTTTGAAGGATCATTTCATAAAGGAATTAAAAGAGGGGAAGCTATTAAATTTGTAGGAAAACAGCCTCAAACCTTTTTAAGGCCAAAAAAGAGTAATAGAAAACATCTACTTGTATGTCTACTTTACTGCCTAAACAAAATCTTTTATTCATAAATCAAGTGCATCTTCAATGAGGGCATTAATAGGGAATATGCAGCTTTTCAGAAGCAATATATTTAAAATGGACTTTTATCTTTACTATCTAGTAACTAGAAAAATATAGAGGGCAGAACATTCCACTCAGTTTATTGTTTGTTGATTATAAAAAACCATTTGATTCAATAGAGCACAATGCTACCTTAAGGGCTTTCTTTGAACAAAGTTTCTCTGACTTGATCATACAAATAGGAAAGAACAAATGGATTGCCTATTGCCCAGATTATGGCATAGACATGAATGAATTACTTGGCACACAGCATGTAAACAGAAAATAAGTTAGACCTAGAATAAATCAAGAGAGTGCATTGGACTGACTTGAAGAAATTACAAAACTATTTTTATGACTCCAAACTTCTCTCAGAAAAAGTCTTATCTTTTTTTACACCAATATTCTACTGACAATGCTATATGGCAATAAAGTATTATAAAGTGTCATTAAAAATGTATATAGATGAGAAGAAGTGGGGTAAGGGAGAGCAGATGAAGAATGAGGAAATGTAGAATGAGGAAAGCTTTCAACAAATTTAATGAACTTATGGGAAGATATGGATAAGAGTTATATGGAATGGTCAGGCATGAGTGAATTGTGATTTATACTGTAGAAGGGATCATCCAAATTGATTAGGTCAGAAATCTGAATGAGTATAATAGAGTGGATAAGACTAAACACGAATACTATAACACAAATGTATATATAAGAGAGGAGTCATAGCAGCAAAAAAGATCTGAGAATAAAGGGTATACTTTTATTTAGCAGGGTCAGAAAAGGTTTCATGGAAGACATGGGATCTCAGATGGACTTTGAAAAAAAGGAAGAATCTCAAAGAGAAATGTAAGGAGAGTTGGGTACTGCTCATAAATACACTGAGATAAAAAGCAGGGAAAGACTACAAAATACCAAGGATTTCAGTTTTAATTAAACATATGTGAATGAGAGAATTATGATATAATGTTGAAGAGAAGAATGAAAACATATTGTAAAGTGCTTTAAATTTTAGGATAAAGTTACATCTTATTTAGTAGGCAAAGTCACTTGAAGTTTTTGAATGGAGAATGATATGCACATTACAACAAATGTACATTTCTTGTATAGTAGGAATATTTGGCAGATACATAAAGGATGAATGAGGATTGCATATAGGGAAACTAATTATGAGGCTATGACAATCAGTAAAATGGTAGCAGTAGAAGTGGAAAGGAAAGACCAGTTGTTAAGAGATAGAATGAATGTGACTTGGCAGTTGCCTGAAAGTAGAGGACAGACTAAAAGGAAAAGATTCAGTGTTTGAGCCTATATAAGTGGGGATACAGCAGTACTATCAGTAAACAAAAGGAAAATAGAAGGGGCAAATTTAAAGATTAACACATGTGCAAAAAAAAAAAAAGCTGCCCCTTTTGTAGTGGCAAGGAACTGGAAACTGAATGAATACCCATCAGGTAGGGAATGGGAGAATAAGTTATGATATATGAATATTATGGAATATCATTGTTCTCTAAGAAATGGATGAGTAGGCTGATTTCAGAAAAGCCTGGAAAGACTTGCATGAACTTATGCTAAGTAAATAGAACCCAGAAAATATTGTACATAGCAACAACATTATGTGATAAGGAAATGTGGTGGACTTGGCTCTTTTCAAACAAAGAGATGATTCAAGGCAATTCCAATAGATTTAGGAGGGAAAGAGCCATCTTCATCCAGAAAAAGGATTATGGAGACTGAATATGGATCAAAGCATATTTTTTCCTTTTATGTTGTTCTTTGTTTGCTTTTTTCCTTTTTCATCTGATTTTTCTTGTGCAGCATGATAAACATGGAAATATGTTTAGAAAAATTGCACATGTTTAACCTATACTGGATGGCTTTTTGTCTGTGGGAAGAGGTAGGGAAGTGGGAAGGAATGGGGAAGAAAGAAGGAGAAAAATTTGGAACACAAGGTTTTACAGAAGTAAATGTTGAAAACTATCTTTGCATGTATTTGGAAAAATCTGCAAGGAAATTATTTTTAAAATTTGCAGGGAAAAATGAGTAATTTAGGTTGATTAAACAATGACAAAGATGATACACTCACTTCAGCAATCTGACTCCTTTGTAAGTTCCAGTTTTACAATGAAGAGACTTGATTAGGTTTCTCCTACCTACTTCAATTCCTATATGAGATGACAAAAGCCTATCCAAAAGAATGACTATTTGTTAACTAAGTATCAGCGCTAGAAAACTCATAAAGAAGACTTAAAGGTCCAAATGAGATTTATAAAAGGATATCCTATATAGATAACAAATATCAATAGGGCTAGAAATAGCTTAAGAGTACTGCTATCCTTCAAAATTGAATGAAAATTAGGATGGTGGCATGGTAACCCCAAAGGTGGTTCTGTAAAGATAAGGGCCCATTTCTCAAGTGTATTAAAGAATGGTCCCCCCCCCCTTTTTTTGTAGGGATTAGAGGTGGGAGTGGAAGAGATTCCCAGCAATAGTGACTGATATCTGCTATCTCCCCTTCCAGATTTATACTTCAGGATCTTGGAATGCTCTAATTTGATGAGGAATATGAGAAGGAAAGAATTAGAATGCTTCTGCTCTACCTACTACCACCACCCTAATTTACTTGAAGTCTACAAAGACAGTGATTGTAGAGGATCATCTTATCTATGATCCCAGTAGCTACTGGGTTATTTGGGCAAGTGAGTACTTATTCATGAAATCTTAATTAAGGAGAGACAGAGACTTGCTTGCTTAGTCTTAGGGGTGAAAACAAGTGAAATAAAAAAGAACTAAAACTCTAAGTTTATACAGAACAGAAAACTATTACTAGGGACCTTAATGTTCCTATAGAAAGATGTCTCTAATTTTCCAATGTCAGAAGGATGGGTTTTCAGCTCTTTTCTCCAAGACCCTAGGAGAAAGGTACTTCTGACATTGCTCCTTAGGTTTCAGCACATAAATGCTAATATAACATTCTTTAGGGGAGGATGAAAAAAACCTCCTTATACACATAAGGCCTCAATTATTTATACATGTACATATACTTATCTGTGTAGGTAATGCAAGTAATACCAATTAGTTTACATTTCTGAAAGAAAATGTTAAAATATAAGAAAATATGTATCCTTATATACATCATAAGAAGGGTCACAGTAATCATAAATCAGAAACTATGAAATAAACCTCATCAGTCACAGTTTAACAGATTCTACAACAATGAATCTTTAGATTTTGTTGGCAAGATACTAACATAAAGATGTTCAGCAGGAAGTTGAAAATATGTGGCTGAGTCTCAGGACAAAAGGACAGAAATAGGGAAGTACATTGAGGATTCATCCATATAAAGTTTTTAAAGATTACCAAGGAAGCAGTGAATGGCTTGTGTGACCAACATAACTATAACAGTTTGTGCAGAAAGAGATCTGGTAGATGAGGGAAGAGCTGTGGGGGATCTAAATTCAGGGGGAAATTCTCATGGTAAAAAGAAAAAGGAGGAATTAAGAGAAGAAAAAGGTAAAGTTTTTAAAAATAAGTATTAGAATCAGAAGAGACCAAAAGAAGACGACTATATGTAATTACCAAAACATCAGAGTAGCTATCTTCAATATACCTCTCCACTTAAAAACTTCAAAAATAAATGATGGTCCAGGGAGTAACCAAAACTGAAGCCATAAAACTCAAAGGCAAAAATATAAGAGTAAAAGTGGAAGAAGAAAGCAAGGCAGTACTTAACAGAAAAATCCGTTTCACTTGAAATCTCCTATTTTACAACATATATAGACATGGTCACTATAACTGATGTTTGTTAAATTCAAAATAAAAAAAAATTTTTTCAGATAGAAATAGGTGCCTAACCAAACAAATAATATGAGATCAAACGAGGCAGAATAGATACTTTCAATTACATTCAATTGAAAAACTTTTGCAGAAAGAGAATAGTAACAGGTAAGAGAAAAATGTTTTTGCACCAAATATCTCTAATAAGCATTTGATAATCAAGATATGTGCAGGATATTCACATAAATAATTATTTGTCCTTCATTCTTGGAAAAGACTGTGACATCAGGGAGGTGATGCCACGACATGCAAGTGAATTGGATTGAACCTAGGGAGAGCTGTGCAAGGTCACTTGCCTCACTTTCCCCTCCAGAGCCCTCTGGATCCAGTGACCAGATATAGATCAAGATAACTAAAGATTGCTCCAGATACAGTGGTAGATTTTGGCTTTTTTAAGCTAGGTCTTTTAACAGGTCTAAATTTCACTAAAGTAACTAGCGTGTTTAACACTAGGTAAGAAATGGGGCAAATAATAGCCTCTTAGTGGAAAAAAAATCAGTCTGGAAAGGGAAGGCCCTTAGGGTTTCTGGCCAAAACAATAAAAAATGAAAATAGCAAGAAGGGCTACAATAAGGAAGGTACATTAAGATGCTACAGGTGGATCTGTGATTTGATCCAACCATTTTGGAAAATAATTTGCAATTATGTTTTAAAATACAGATTTAAATGTGTTTATCCTTTGACTTCAGAGACCCCTTTATGGGCATATTTCTCAAAGAAGTCAAAGATACACAGAGAAAAACATTATAAGTTGAAAAAATATATGCATAGGTTGCAGCACTTTTTTTTGCAACAATGAACTGGAGGGGCAGCAGTCTATTAATTAGGGAATTGTTAAATATATTGTGAGGGGAAAAAAAGCAATGAATATTACTTTGATGAAGTTGGGCTAACAATTCCCAGTTCAAAATACAAGGCACAAGATACAACGCACATGTAAAGAATTTATACTGATGTTCTCTCTGACAAAATATACCTTTATTTACGAGAACAGATTATGGACAAAATGAAGAGGTTAAAAAGACACCAAGCGGGGCAGCTAGGTGGCGCAGTGGCTAGAGCACCAGCCCTGAAGTCAGGAGGACCTGAGTTCAAATCTGATCTCAGACACTTAACATTCCCTAGCTGTGTGACCCTGGGCAAGTCACTTCACCTCAATTGCCTCAGCCAAAAAAAAAAAAAAAACAACAAAAAATAAAAAAAAAACACCAAGGATGGTAAATATGAAATAAATTCAGGAAAGCGTATAGTTAGCAAAGAAAGAGGTTTTAACAAATAATGGAGGGAAAGGAATGCTCCTTAGTTAGAACTAACAACCAGGAAAAAGGGACTATGCCAAGACTGGCAGGTTAAATCTATAGAGGAGTTCAGCAGACTAACCTCAAAAGGGGTAGCACAAGAAAAGGGGGATACACCAAACTAAACCTAAGAGGCACCATAATAAGGAGAAAGATACCATGAGGCATGCGGAAGAGGTGAGGAGAAAGACACCACGATGCAGAACACTGTGGTGGGCTAACCCCAAAAAGGATTCAGCAAAGATAGCACAGTACATGGGCAGATTTATAGGGAAAATTTGACCTCGGGGATGTGACATCATAATTTGGCTTTCTGACTTGATATAGTAAGGTGCGGTTTCCCAAGACCACCACAGGAGTGGGACTGTAATGCTGAACTGATCACCACCTGTCTTTTCCTGCTTGCCTCAGGGAAAAATTATCAAACTTATCAGTACTTTAAGCTTTTTCTGTCAACTGCATTATAAAAAAAAGATTTAATATGGAGAATCCAGAGAAATGTGGGAAGACTCATAAACTGATGAAATATGAAGTCAAATATAGAAAATAATAAATAAGAATAACAATGTAAGCAAAAAGAACAAAATCACAAAATTAGAAACCAGTTACTGTGACCAAGTTTAATCTGGGAGAAAACTTAAAATCCACTTCTCTCAGAACTGCAGCAATATGGATGCGGATTAATGCTACGCTGTCATTTGTGGCTATGGTGGTGGTTGATTTTGATGATTTTTTTTTAATCTTCTATAAGGTAAGAGAAGGTACTTGCCTAAAGATGAAGAAATCATTAACTATATGGATAGAAGGTCAAGCTCAGAAGAATATTCAAGTCTGATGACAATTCAAGCCAAGGCTTGAAGATTCTTTGAAGATTTAAAAGTAAAGTATCCTGAAGGAACAAAGGTATTTACAGAAGCAGTGGCTGGTTTGGATGATTTAAAAATCATGGAGGATTTCATAATATACAAAAGTTGGGAGAGGCTGCTAGTATAAATACTAAAGTAGCAAAGAAGTTCCCAGAGTTCTTGTAAAAAAACAATAGATGAAGGTCCCTACTTGCCAAAGAAAATCATTAATGTAGATGACACCAGACTATGTTATCAAAGGATACCATTTTTTTAAAGCTTTTTATTTGTATGACATGTATATGGGTAGTTTCCCAACATTGATCTTTACAAAGCTTTCCATTACAAATTTTACCCCCAGTCCCCTCCCCTCCCCTAGATGGCAGGAAGTCCACTACATGTTAATAATGTTGAAATGCTTGAGAAGTTATGCAAGAAAAATCCTATCTACAAGAAAAAAAAACAATCAGAGAAAGGCAACACAATGCAAGCAAATGTCAATAGAGATCATGAAAATGTTACGTTGTGGTCCATATTTCATATCCCTCTCTCTGGGTGTATATGGTTTTCTTCAGTGAACAATTGGAACTGGTTTGAGACAATTCTTTGTTGCAGAGAGCCATGTCTATCAGAATTCATCATCATGTAATACTGTTGTTGCTGTGTATGATGATCTCCTGGTTCTGCTTGTTTCACTCAGCATCAGTTCATGCAAGTCCCTCCAGGCCTCTCTGAAATCGTCCTGCTGGTCGTTTCTTACAGAACAATAATATTCCATAACATTCATATACCATAATTTATTCAGCCACTCTCCAATTGATGGGCATCCCTTCAGTTTCCAGTTTCTAGCCACTACAAAAAGGGCTGCCACAAACATTCTTGCACAGGTGGGTCCCTTTCCCTCCTCTAAGATCTCTTTGGGATATAGGCCCAGTAGAAACACTGCTGGGTCAAAGGGTATGCACAGTTTGACAACTTTTTGAGCATAGCTCCAAACTGCTCTCCAGAACGGTTGGATCCGTTCACAGTTCCACCAACAATGTATTAGTGTCCCAGTTTTCCCACATCCCCTCCAACATTCATCGTTATCTTTTCCTGTCATTTTAGCCAATCTGACAGGGGTGTAGTGGTATCTCAGAGTTGTCTTAATTTGCATTTCTCTGATCAATAGTGATTTGGAGCAACTTTTCATATGACTAGAGATGGTTTTAATTTCATCATCTGAAAATTGTCTGTTCATATCCCTTGACCACTTATCTATTGAAGAATGGCTTGAATTCTTGTATACATGAGACAATTCTCTATATATTTTAGAAATGAGGCCTTTATCAGAACCATTGAATGGAAAGATGATTTCCCAATTTGATGCTTCCCTCCTAATCTTCTCTGCATTTGTTTTATTTGTACAGAAACTTTTTAACTTAATATAATCAAAATTATCTATCTGGTGTTCAATTAGGAGTTCCAGGTCTTCTTTGGACATAAATTTATTCCATCTCCACAGGTCTGAGAAATAAACTATATTACATTCCTCTAACTTGCTTACAAAGTCCCTCTTTATATCTAGATCATGAACCCATTTAGATCTTATCTTGGTATGTGGTGTTAGGTATGGGTCAAGCCCTAATTTCTTCCACACTAGTTTCCAATTTTCCCAGCAGTTTTTGCCAAATAGTGAGTATTTATCCCAAAAGCTGGGGTCTTTGGGTTTATCGAACACTAGATTGTTAAGGTTATCGCCTAGATTGTCCTGATAGCCTATCCTGTGCCACTGATCGACTGCTCTATTTCTTAGCCAGTACCAAACGGTTTTGATGACCGCTGCTTTATAATATAGTTTTAGATCTGGTACAGCAAGGCCACCTTCATCTGCCTTTTTTTCATTAATCCCCTTGAGATCCTTGACCTTTTGTTCTTCCAAATGAACTTTGCTACTATTTTTTCTAGATCTGTAAAATAATTTCTTGGGAGTTTGATTGGTATGGCACTAAATAAGTAGATTAGTTTGGGTAGTATTGTCATTTTTATTATGTTTGCTCTGCCTACCCATGAGCACTTAATATTTTTCCAATTGATTAGGTCTGATTTTATTTGTGTGGAAAGTGTTTTGTAATTTAGTTCGTATAGTTTCTGACTTTTCCTTGGCAGATAGATTCCCAAATATTTTATCCTATCATCTGCTATTTGGAATGGAATTTCTTTTTGCATCTCTTGCTGCTGAACTTTGTTGGTAATATATAAAAATGCTGATGATTTATGTGGATTAATTTTGAATCCTGCCCCCTTGCTAAAGTTGTGAATTGTTTCTAGTAGTTTTTTAGTTGAGTCTCTAGGGTTCTCTAAGTATACCATCATGTCATCTGCAAAGAGTGATAATTTGGTTTCTTCATTACCTACTCTGATTCCTTTTATCTCTTTTTCTTCTCTTATTGCTAAAGCTAACATTTCTAATACAATATTAAATAGTAATGGTGACAGTGGGCAGCCTTGTTTCACTCCTGATCTTAT
>JAJPUD010002871.1:213222-230844 GCA_023553655.1 Myrmecobius fasciatus
GGGGGGCGGGGGGAGGGAAAGGAAAAGCTTGGGAAAAAAAAGTTTTTTTTGCAAAGGTCAATGTTGAAAGGTCACTCATATGTTTTGCAAATAAAAAGCTTTATTAAAAAAAAAAAAAGAAAGACCTAGTTAAGTCCAATCTTTAATATTTAAAAGCCAGGTGATCATAGTGAATTTCTAGGTTTCCAATCAAATCCCTGAAATAAAAAGATTAGTTGTCAATGTGCATCAATGGAAATTTCCACATTGGGAATTCCCTACCATAAAGTTACAGGGTTTTGCTAGAATGAACTCAGGAAGACCTAGTTAAGTCCAATCTTTAATATTTAAAAGCCATGTGATCATGGTGAATTTCTATGTTTCCAATCAAATTCCTGAGATAAAAAGTTAGATTAGTTGTCAATATGCATCAATGGAAGTTTCCCACACTGGGAATTCCCTATCATAAAGTTACAGAATCTGCTGCTTTCCACTATACTTTTTTACTTCAGCAAGATGTTACTAATTTTATGCTATTAGATAGCTAGGAGGAGGTACACATAAGTGTTATATAAATGCTAATTATCACCATCATTATTATTATTCTCCAACTGACGGACATGCCACTTTAGGATTGAATCATACTTCAATGAGACTACATTAAAAGCTCCAACTTTCAGATTGCAAGTTGGCTCAGTCATAAGATCTTAAGAGTCAATGCCCTATTATCTGTTACATTATTTCCTTGCTGGGCTCCTGATCCTTTTCCCAGATTGTTGCTCTCTGTATCACACTTGGTGCCTGCCCTAACCATCAATAGCTTTCTGGTCCATTAAGTGTCATTTCAATGTTCCTATTCATGGTTCATTACCACATACCCAGGCCCCAATGTCAGATATGAATATGCTTTCACAAATCTATAAACTATTTATAGTAGGTCTGTGGTAATTAAGGATGGTGGATAACATCTTAAGAATATATATTCAAAAAACATAAATTGCTCATGGGTAGACCAAGCTAATGTAATAAAAAAGACAATTCTACCTAAATTGGTCTACTTGTTCAGTGCCATACCAGTCAAACTGCCAAAAATGTATTTTATAACAGCTAGAAAAAATAATAACAAAATTCATCCAGAAGACCAAAAGGGCAAGAATATCAATGAAAAAAAAATACAAAGGATAATGTCCTACCCAGACCTAAAACTCTATTATAAAACAACAATCATCAAAACCATTGGTACTGGCTAAAAACAGAGTGGTGGATCAGTGGAATAGATTAGATATAAATGATACAATCAGTGACTATAGTAATCTAGTATTGGATGAACCCCAAAACTTCAGCTTCTGGCTTAATTAGTCACTATTTTACTAGAATTGCTGGGAAAATTGGAAAATAATATATCAGAAACTCGGCATACACAAACTGTTACTGAGTGAAACAAATAGAGCCAGGAATACCTTGTACACAGTAATTGTACACAGTACACACAATCTTGTGAGATGATCCTATCTGCCAAGGAAAAGTCAGGAACTATACGAACTAAACTACAAAACACTGTCCACACAAATAAAATCAGACTTAGTCAATTGGAAAAACATAAAATGCTCATGGGTAGGCCGAGTGAATATAATAAAAATGACAATACTACCCAAATGAATTTACTTATTTAGTGCCATACCAAACTCCCAAGAAATTATTCTACAGATCTAGAAAAAATTGTAGCAAAATTCATTTGGAAGAACAAAAGGTCAAGAGTTTCAAGGGAATTAATGAAAAAAAAAGGCTGATGATGGTGGACTTGCTGTACCAGATCTAAAACTATATGATAAAGCAGCAGTCATCAAAACCATTTGGTACTGGCTAAGAAATAGAGTAGTTGATCAGCGGCTTAGGATAGAATCACAGGACAAACTAGGCAATAACTATAGCAATTTAGTGTTTGATAAACCCAAAAACCCCAGTGTCTGGGATAAGTACTCATTATTTGACAAAAACTGCTGGGAAAATTGGAAACTAGTGTGGAAGAAATTAGGGCTTGACCCATATCTATTTCCTTCAGTTATCTTTTTTAGCTCCTTTTGTAACTGGCCAATTGAATTTTTTGGTTCAATGAAAGCTTTTTCCATTTTGCCAATTTTATTTTTCAGTGAATTGTCTTTTTCCAATTCACCATTTTTATTTTCCAGTGAATTAATGATTTTTTTCCATTTCACCATTTTTATTTTCCAGTGAATTGATGATTTTTTTCTAATTCACCATTTTTTTTTCCAGTGAATTGGTGATTTTTTCTAATTCACCAATTTTGTTTTTCAGTGAATTGTCTTTTTCCAATTCACCAATTTTGTTTTTCAGTGAGTTGTTGTCTTTTTCCAATTCACCAATTTTGTTTTTCAGTGAATTGTTGTCTTTTTCCAATTCACCAGTCTTTTTTTTCCAGTTTTTCACATCTCTGTTGTCGGGCGTTATTTTCTTCTTGCACTGATCTCAATACATTTCCCCATTTTTCTTCTAGCTCTCTTTTGAGATTCTTTATGCAATCTTCCAGGTAAGCCTTCTGAAAAGGGGACCAGCTCATGTCCGCCTTTGTGACTTCCTCTGGGATTATTTTCCGAACCTCAGGATCTGGGGACTGCCCTACTTTCTCTCCATAAAAGCTGTCTATGGTGAGAAGTCTCTTCTGCTTCTTGCTCATGTTTTTGAGCTGAGGTCTAATTCAGAGCAGGGAATTCTGCAGCAGTTTCAATTTGCCCTGGGGCAGTTCACCAAGTTGACTTCCGGTGTGGGGCTGGTCGGGCTAGATCCGCACTAAGACCACCCTTTCAGCTGCTCTCAATCCACCCTTTAGCAAAGGCAGATTTGCCAAAGCACCTGCCCGCAAGCAGAGCAAAACGGCCCAAGAGTCTCCCAGGGACTTCCTGGGTGCCTAAAATCCACTGCTCTATCCCAGCTCTATCTTTTGCCCAGGCGCACTGGCTTCTGATCGTGGCCAGCTGCCGATCCCCTGCGTGTCTGAAACTGACCTTTTCTGGAATTCTTTCAAAATAGATTTTTAATAGAAGTGTGTTGTACTCCAAATGTTTGATGGAGCCCTCACTCCAGAACAGTACAGAGGCTCAATTTGTCTGGGTCTGAGGGAAGGTCTCAGGAGCTCACAGAGAAGGCTGTCTGCAGTTCGCCATCTTGGCTCTGCCCCCCCTTGACTGACATCTAACACCATATACCAAGATAAGATCCAAATGGGTTCATGATCTGGATATAAAGAGTGATATTATAAGTAAATTAGAGGAATGTAGTATAGTTTACCTCTCAGACCTGTGGAGATGGAATAAATTTATGTCCAAAGAAGATCTGGAACTCTTAATTGAATACCAGATAGATAATTTTGATTACATTAAGTTAAAAAGTTTCTGTACAAATAAAACTAATGCAGACAAGATTAGGAGGGAAGCATCAAATTGGGAAATCATCTTTACATTTAAGGGTTCTTATAAAGTCTCATTTCTAAAATATATAGAGAAATGTCTCATATTTATAAAAATTCAAGCCATTCTCCAATAGATAAATGGTCAAAGGATATGAACAGACAATTTTCAGAGGATGAAATTAAAACTATTTGTTGTCATATGAAAATTGCTCCATATGAAAGTGCTCCAAATCACTATTGATCAGAGAAATGCAAATTAAGACAACTCTGAGGTACCACTACACACCTGTCAGATTGGCTAAAATGACAGGAAAAGATAATGATGAATGTTGGAGGGGATGTGGGAAGGCTGGGACACTGATGCTTTGTTGGTGGAACTGTGAATGGATCCAGCCATTCTGGAGAGCAATTTGAAGCTATGCTCAAAAAGTTATCAAACTGTGCATACCTTTTGACCCAGCAGTGTTTCCATTGGGCTTATATCCCAAAGAGATCTTAGAGGAGGGAAAGAGCCCCACATGTGCAAGACTGTTTGTGGCAGCCCTTTTTGTAGTGGCTAGACACTGGAAACTGAATGGATGCTCATCAATTGGAGAGTGACTGAATAAATTATTGTATATGAATGTTATGGAATATTACTGCTCTGTAAGAAACGACCAGCAGGACGATTTCAGAGAGGCCTGGAGAGACTTGCATGAACTGATGCTGAGTGAAATCAGCAGAACCAGGAGAACTTTATACACAGCAACAAGACTATACGATGATCAATTTTGATGGACATGTCTCTCTTCAACAATGAAATGTTTCAAACCATTTCCAATTGTTCACTGAAGAAAGCCATATATACCCAGAGAGGGGGATGTGAAACGTGGACCACAGCATAACATTTTCATGCTCTCGATTGATGTTTGCTTGCATTGTGTTTCCTTTATTTGATTTTTCTTTCTTGTAGATATGATTTTTCTTGCACAACAATGATAAGTGTGGAAATATGTATTAATATATTCGATTAGTCAAGTATTTTAACATAATTAACATGCAGTGGATATCCTGCCATCTAGGGGAGGGGTAGGGAGTAGGGGGAAAAATTTGTAACAGAAAGCTTTGTAAGGGTTAATGTTGAAGAATTACCCATACATATGTTTTGCAAATAAAAAAATAAAAATTTAAAATAAAAAAAAAAGATTGTGAAATGATCGACTATGAAAGACATGGTTCTCAACAGTTCAGTGATCCAACGCAAACCCAATAAATTTTGATAAGAAAATACCATCTGCACCCAGAGAGAAAATTAAGGAGAGTAAATGTAAATCAATACATGCTATGTTCATTTTTTTTCTTTTTCTTTTTCTCTCATGGTTTTTCCCTTATGTTTTGATTTTTTTTCTTCCAACATGATTCATAAAGAAATGTGTATTAAAAATGTGGGGCAGCTAGGTGGCACAGTGGATAGAGCACCAGCCCTGAAGTCAGGAGGTCCCGAGTTCAAATCTGGTCTCAGACACTTAACACTTCCCAACTGTGTGACCTTGGGCAAGTCACTCAACCTCAAATGCCTCAGGGAAAAAAATTAATGTAATGTATAACTAGAAAAAAGAGAAAATTTTAAAAAGGGAGGGGGGAAGAATATATATCCAAGGCAACTGGTACTACTATGGTTCTTAATGGTTCTTTCTATTTGTTGAGTCTATGAGGGTTAGAAAATAAATAATTCAATCACTTAATAAATTAAACAATAACAATTTTTTCACAAGAAAACATAATGCTAAATTTCACCTGCTTCAGCTAATTGTAGACTCTCATTTTCATTATTTATATTTCCATCAGGATGACTGTTTACAGGGAACCTGGGAGGAACTGTATTGTTGGAGGCTTGTACTGGTGGTTTGAAAGGAACTTCCAATGGGGGTAGAGTTCTTATTATTCGACCGTGTTGTTCTGGTGAATTTTCCTTTGAAATAAGAATTAAAAAAAGATGGTGAATGAGACTGATCAAGCACTGAGTTTCACTTTCAATATTCATTTGTTAGTTACATATATAAATATGTATTTGCTAAAAAAAATGAAAGGAAAAAAAACCTGCCACTATTCCAATAATGTTAACATTTCAATGATAACTGAGAACATTAAAAAAATTTTTTTCTTGAGCTATGCTTTTCCATCTTAAAACATCTAAATTTTCAAAATGGAAAACTTTGAGAAATGGCAAAATGTAGGGTTGTGAAGGTTAATTTTTTGCTCTCAGAGTAACAGAGCTGGTTTTCATATATATACATACTTCTTATATTGCTGTTTTGTCATTAATAAGTTTTTTCCCAATGATCATTTTGCATGATTTTTATATCTTATAAGTAAATTCAGTATTTTTGAAAACATAAATTACAAACATTCTAAGCTTAACAAATTTGAATTGAGAGTTCTGATAACATTTTAATAATCTTTTAAAGTATTTTTCATAAGTTTTCTTCACAGTGCTAATTAGCCATTAGAAGCAGAATTTGTGAAATAGCTACCCTTTCTCTTCTCCGAGACCTTGCAGATAATGATCTCTGCAAGGTGTTTCCTAAAGGCTGACCATCACCAAGACAAGAAACTACAGTCAGGCCACTATGGTTTACTTTTTCTTCTGTAATTTCTTCAGATTTGTTGAGCCTTGGAGTAGCAAAAACTAGCATGTGGCATCCACCACAAGCAACCTGGAGCAAAAAAAAAAAAGAATAATAATAATAATTAATGCCATTTTCAAATGGAAATGAATTTAAAAGTAGCTTTCAGATAAAATGTTAGCTAATGAGACCTTCTTTTGACAAAAAATACTTTAATTGCTGTAATTTAAAGTTGAGGACAGTACTAATTCCATTATTTTATTTTGACAAGTATAAATACATCATGGAAAACAAAACTGGCAAACTACTTTTTTTTAAGAAATAAGAAAAATTAAAAAGTAATTTTAAAATAAGTTTCAGTAATTTTAACTAAGAAAATGTGAAAAATTAATTTCTTAACTGCTGGCAGGATAATAATCAAGGAAAAAAATAACAAAAAATAACCATCTCTTTTGGCAATTAAGTTTTCAGTCCTTAGCAAATCTTAAACTGATTACTACTGTGATGTGTGTATGTACGTGTGTATGAATGAACCTAGCAAAACAGTTTCCCTCCAACTAATTCCCAGCCAAAACTAAATCATTATGTAGTCTATAGACATCCTTATGTATGGATTAGTGGCCCTGTTTCTATTTGAAATATCACTATCCTACACTTCATTATTGGTCTAAAGAGAGTCACTGAGTCTACTGAAAAAGAAAGACTATATAAGGTAGAGGTGAGACCTCACAGTGTAGTGGGAAAAGGTCTCTAAAGACCTGGGCTTGAGCCTTAACTCCTAGATTTTACTTGTTGTATAGCCTTGGACAATCCACTTACTATCTATAATTTTCAGTTTCCTCACCTATAAAATAGAGATAATCATACTTAAACTATTTCATAGGATATTACAAGGGAAGTAATTTGTAAGCCTTAAAGTATAAATTAATCCTTATTATGTCATCAAATTATTATTATGAACATCATCATTATGTAAACAGAAGTTGGAAAAATGAACACTGGCTATAATTTTTCCAGTAAGAGACTTCTAAAACAACAAATTTTCCCAAGGTATCTTTGGGGATTTCATATTTTAATCCCATATTTTCCTGTATCTATGCTGCATTTTCCCTATAGAAATAAGTTCCTAGAAAACTTGTGTCATTTTAAATATCTTTACAACCCCAGCACCATACACAGTGCCTTATACATGATAAGTACTTAATATATACTAATTGTATGAATATGAGGATTTTTTGTAAGGCACTACTACTCTATAGCACTTGAGAGTCTCATTCATATCAGAAGTGAAATATAAGATTGGCATAAAGACAAATAAAAATGGAAGGAGAAGAAAAGCTAGAGAAGGAAATTATAAAGGAGATAATTTTTCAGGGCAGAGATGACTGAAAAAAATGGCTTTTAGAAAGCTTGAAAATAATTAACATAAAAGTTCAAGATTTTTTCCATCTTAAAAATGAAATATTTTCCATGAATTTCTAGCAGGCATGAACATCCAATATAATATAATATGAACATCCAAACAAGGAAATGTTATATCCTTACCAGACGGACTACAAATTTCAAAAAATTAGAGCACAACGTGGGTACAAATTGATTAGTAAAATTTTCCTGTCCAAGTCCTAATTTTCCATGTCGACCTTCTCCAAAAGCATACATATGGCCTGTATCTGAAATATTAACAAGTGTCAGAATATTTTCTTTTATGTAGATGCTGTTTCTAGGACAGCCACACCCACTAAAACATACTAATGAATACTGTAATTATAGTTTTTTGTTCCCCAAATCTCAGTACTGAATTTATACAAACATGGTTACTAAATGATCATCTTCTACTTAGAGAATAAATGGATGACTAGAAAATTGCATTCAAAAAATACAAAAAACCAAAGTACAGTTATATGTGGTGTTTATTGTACATAATATTATTTAAATGAGCAGCAATGAAGTATGTATAGCACACACTCTCTTTATACAGATATAATTATATCTATCTATGAAATTAGGTACACACATATATTATCAGAGATCTGAGATGCTAAACCTCCTCATTTTGAAGCTGAGGAAATTAAAGGTAAAAGTAACAAAGGTTCTGCCCAAGGTCACACAGATAACAAATGGTGGCAGAGCTGAGATTTGAGCTCGTCTTTTTATTCAAAATCTGGCATACTTTCCACTGTTACAATACCAAAACATAAACTAAAAAGTTTTGGTTTCTTTTATTTGTTGATTCTGAACATTTTCCAATTTTTTTTAATTGCTCTCCCCCCAATGCCTACTGTGCAAATCAAATCACCATGTATTAAAGTACACGTTAACTTAATAGAGGGTCTTATCAAATTCCATATTAAAATTTTGTACATTGGATTACACAAATGTGTAGCTTCATGGTGGTTGTTTGTTTATGACAAGCATATGCCATCCACTGCAAGATAACCAAGTATACTTTTATTTTTTCTTGCCTCTGGAAGAATAAAACCAACTCTGTCAATTTATTTGCCTTTCTAAGAACATACAAGCTATTTAATTGCAATTTTCTTATATCTTCTCTAAAGAATGATATGATCCAGTTTCCCTCCTGTGATATGCCAACTCAATAGTCATTGGGAAAAGGAGTACCAAAAGCTAAAAATGTTATTGTTTCTAAATTATCAAAAAATTGACTCAGCTTCTGTTCCTTTTTCTCATAGGTGCTATCATCATTATTGAAATGAAAAGGTTAGAGAGAAACTGTGGAACACATTGTAATTTTTTTTTTTTTTGCTTCAAGGGTTGTCTTGTCCAAAGAACTCATTACCAACTTGCTAATTTATGTACGATGAACTTTTCTGTACTATTTCTCAAGATTTTAAAAATATATTCATCTTTATTTTTCAACAGAATATATTTTAACTGCTTTAATAGGAGTTAACAGTTTACCATGAAAATAATCATATATAACTAGAGCAAAGAGATAAAATTTATTTCAAAAATGTTATTTTATCAACAGCAACAATTCATATAAAAATTACTTTCAAGAAAAATGGAAATATGTTAAAGAAGGTACATTATTCTAGCAATAGGAGAAAGTATTAAAGGCTATGAGCAGGAAATCTAGATACAGAAACATTTTTTAAAAAGCTATACTTTGAGAAAAAGTAGACAAAAAATGATTAATGAGTGGACTGATGGGCAAGTCTGTATTCCTAAATGAAGGCCTTAAAATTTAGCATGAGGTTCAAAAAATAATTATTATACCTTATTATTTTTAAGGAATTATTGCATGAGTAAAGTTATTAGATGATTTAAGTAGATTTGATGTAGCTAAGAAAATTTATTTTGGTTGTAGGAACAATGAATGAAGTGAAAAAATGGAGTTTTGAAGATTTGTATAAACTTATAAGAATAGAATGAGCAGAATCAAGAAAACAGTGACACAAAGAACTCTGAAAGCCTTAAAGATTCTGATCAATGCAACAACTTGACTGGGATTTCAGAGGATGATGATAAAGCTTATGACTCATCTCCTTATAGCAAGGTGATGAACTGAGAGAGCAAATTGAGACAAATTTTTCAGCCATGGTCAATGGGGGAATTTGATTTGTTAAGATTATACATATTTATTATAAGAATTTTATTTCCCCCCTTTTTTTCTTCAATTTTCAAAGGTGAGGGGGTAGAAGGGAGAGAATAGATTTGTGAAAAAGGGGATGAAATGAGGTGAAAGTAGAGGACTAGCAAAATAGAACACAAACCAGTGTGTTTAATCAGATTAAAAAAAGGCCCCATATTATTGTCTCCTTGGGTTTCCTACAGAAACAAAAGTAGCATCATTAATTTGGAAAAGAAAGAAAACATTTAAATGGCCCTTTATTGCCTTATTGTTTGATGTGACATTTATTTACCTAGTATATCTTTCCTCCTTCCTAATTTTCTCTCTCATTGCATTCCCTGATGTTCCTCCAACCCAACCACTCTGAACAAAGTCATGACACAAACAAGAAGGATTAGACATTTTCTTCATTCTTCAGAATCTCTCAAACCTCTTCAAAATAGGAATTCTATAAAAGATAAGGCTATGTCACTAGTTTCCACAGTCTCATATATCAAGAACCTTGATAAGGTAAAGAACCCATGAATCAATAGCAGAAAAGGTTAGGTCTTAGTCCTTAACAGGATTTCTCATCACCCTATCCCTCATTACTCATGTTCTGACAAGACTGCACATGCGGCCCTACTAGTTTGCAACAGAAATCAATTCTATCTCCTATTGCCTCTCAGTGTGGAAAATCAAAAACTTGCTCTGGCTGAAACTCCAGAACAGCAACAGCACTCTCTCCTTTATAGTAATACTCAAATCAAAGAATGGAGAAACAAAGGTAACTGGGACAGGATGCCATGGTGCCTATCAGGATCTATCAAGTCTGCCTAAAACTAAAGGGTCCAGAATCCATCTAGAGAGTTTCTGTTCCTCCAAAGTCAGCTGGGGAACATACTGACATCAGTGAAAAATAGACTGTCTGATGTAGGAAGAAAGTAAATCAATCACCTTGGAGGTCCAGCCCTCAGAGAAACCACAATCAAAGGGGAAGGAGTCAGAAAGAGAATACAGGAATATATATAGAAAAAAAAAAGACTAAAACAGTCAAATAATTCAGGAGGAATAAAACTCAGTAAAAGTTCTGGAGCATAAGTGTATAAACCAAGAGAGAAGATATTACTAATAGAAGAGAATATGACCTCCAAATCAGGTACATGATTCTAGACATAATATTACAAATCAAAGGAAAATGAATCAACCCTTGATGAGGCAGAAATTTCTGTAGATTCCCAAGAAAACATGGAATGAGAGCAATATATTTTTACTTGCTTAAAAGATAACTGAGAATTGTAAAGGAAGAATTTAAGACCCACAGAGAAGAAATAATTGGAAAAACAGAAAAACTTGAATTCATAATGGGAAGTCTCAAATAAGAAACAAAGGAGAGAATAACTGTTTGGAAAAGTAAATATAAGTAAAAAGAATTTGGAAGAAAAGCAAAAATAAATAACATGCTCTCTATAAAAGTAAAATGTAAAATTAATATAGAGATAAATAATTAAAAGTCTCTCAGAAAAAAAGTCAAAAAAAATCTCAATAAGTAATAGAAGAAAATTACCAACAAATTTTGAACACAGAAAACGAAGTGCCAAGGTCAAAGTGATCACAGGTTACCTCTCAGAACAAAAACAACTTATACTACAAACTCCTCAACATACAGTAGTTAATCAATTCCAATGACAAACAACAAACTCTTCACACACAATATAATATAGATCTTCAAATATGAAGAAAAAGAAATTCAAGGAACACAGACTATTCTGCACCTACTAAAAACTGGAAGAGAAAAAGGAATAGTGTTCCAGACAGCAAAGGAGCTCAAGGAGCAACATATATTGCAAACCTAAGCCTAATCATCAATGAAAAAAGATGGATGTTCAATTTTAACAAGATGTGGTTTTAAGTATTCCTAGAAAAAACAAAACTAACGCTTAGAGTTTAAAGATTAGAATGGTTATTTTTACTTACTTTAAAAAACTTTTTTCTTTTTTGTTTCTTGCCTTTATATCACAGTATGTTTCTAGTGAAAATAATTCCTTCCCCAATGAAACGTTCTTTGCAGCAAAGAAAAACAATTAAAACAACAATACTCCAAACAATGATGCCATATTCTACCCTAATATTCCCTAACCTTTCTTCCATGAGGAAGGAATTATTGTATGTGTTGCTATCTGCTTTTCAGGACTTTTATAGATTTTTCAGTTGGCTTACAGTTTAACTTTCTTTTATTTATAATCTTTTATTTATTGTGAACATGATTCTTTTGGTTCTGTTTATTTTAATCTATATTAATTCATAAAACTCTTCCCAAGTTTCCTCATTCTTGTTCTTACTGCATAAAAATATTCTATTATATGAATTTATATTCATCCATTACATCATCAATGGACCTTTTGTTTTCTTATCTTTGTTCCACAAGGACTGTTACAACTATGGTGACTTTTTAAACTGGATGTTCTACAGGTATCTAAAACACATGTCCTTAAGAACTCACTGTCTTTCCTTGCAAACTCTTCTCTCCTTCTTTCCATAGCATTATACCATCCTTCTAATCTTCTAGGTCCATAACTTTGGAATAATCCTTATTACCCTTCTCTCCCTCACCTCACATAGATAATAAACTTCCAAGTCTTATTTAAGTTTTATTTAACTGCAAAATATTTCTCATGCTTTCTCTACCTTGTAACACAGGCCCTGATCACCTCTTGCCTGGACAATTTATGATGCCAAGTAAGTCTTCCCTCTTTCTAATTCATCTCTCCCAGAGGACTCAAAGTGATATTCCTAAAGCATAAGTCAGATGATCTCACTCTCTTATTCAATAAACTGAAGTTGTTCCTGTTTAACCTCTAGAATCAAATAAAAAAATCGACTGCTTAGCAATTAAAGCCCTTCACAAAATCAAGCTCTAACTTCATTACATATTACTCCTCAAAAAGAGACTCAATTGGCCTTCTTGCTTTTTTTTTTAGCATGTAACAGTCGATATGCCGTCTCTGTGCTTTTGTATTAAACATGCTCCATGCTGAAATTCATTCCTTCATCATCTATATTTCCTAGACTCCCTGGCTTCCTCTTATTTCCACATCTCCCAAGTTGCTATATCATCTTCCTGATAGAAATTATATTCCCTTTACTTTGTATTTTTTCATTTACTTCCCCCCTTTTTCTTTTATTGTATTAATAGATTTTTATGAACTAAAGCAAACATTTCTTATAACAGCACAATAAAAAAGATATATGAAATGCAAATCTACCATGTACAATTCATTCTTTCAAATATAAAACAAAATTATGTAAATTTATTTCTTCTACCCTCAAGATGGCTGCCATTAGACACAAATGGTATATATACATATTTGTATATATACATATGTAGATATGTCTACATGTATGCAAAATTATTCTATACATACTTCTGTTTATCAGTTTTTCCTCTGGATGAAGATATTATCTTCTTTTTAAGTCCTTTATAGTTAATTTGGATACTTATAATAGTCAAAATAATTTATTCAAAGTTGCTGTTCTTAAAACAATATTGGTGTTACTATATACAATTTTCTGTTTGTTGTGCTCATTTCACTCTTCATAATTTCACACAGGTCTTTCCATGTTTTTTAAAGATCACTGAATTTATCATTTCTTATAGCACAACAGAACTCCATCACAATCATATATCAGCCATTGTTCAGCCATTCCCTAACTGAACAGCTTCCCTGAATTTCCAGTTCTTTGTCACCACAAAAAGAGCTGCTATAAACTTTTTAGAACATGTAGTTTATTTTCCCTAATCCTCTTTAGAAAAAGACCTAATAGTGGTATTACTGGGTCAAAAGGTTTAGATAGTTTAATAACTCTTTGGGCGTAATTTCAAGTTTTTCTTCAAAATAGTTGGATCAGTTCACAATTCTGCCAACAATGAATGTAAGTAAAGTTCTTTGAGGGCAGGGACTGTTTCATTTATCTCTGTACTCCCAAGTACTTGCTACATAACAGATAAAATGCTTGACTATAGTAAAGTTCATTTGGAAGAACAAAAGGTCAAGAATTTCAAGGGGATTAATGAAAAAAAGGCTGACTATGGTGGACTTACAAAGCAGCGGTCATCAAAACCATTTGGTACTGGCTAAGAAATAGAGTAGTCAATCAGTGGAATAGGATAGAATCACAAGACAAACTAGGCAATAACTACAGCAATTTAGTCTTTGATAAACCCAAAGACCCCAGCTTTTGGGATAAGTATTCACTATTTGACAAAACTGCTGGGAAAACTGGAAACTAGTGTGGAAGAAATTAGGGCTTGACCCACATCTAACACCACATACCAAGATAAGATCTAAATGGGTACATGATCTAGATATAAAGAGTGACACTATAAGTAAATTAGAGGAACGTAATATAGTTTACCTCTCAGACCTATGGAGATGGAATAAATTTATGTTCAAAGAAGAACTGGAACTCTTAATTGAAAACAAGATAGATAACTTTGACTATATTAAGTTAAAAAGTTTTTGTAGAAACAAAACCAATGTAGAGAAGATTAGGAGGGAAGCAATAAATTGGGAAATCATCTTTACATTTAAGGGTTCTGATAAAGGTCTCATCTCTAAAATATATAGAGAATTGTCTCATATTTATAAAAATTCAAGCCATTCTCCAATCAATAAATGGTCAAAGGATATGGACAGACAATTTTCAGAGGATGAAATTAAAACTATTTATAGTCATATGAAAAGGTGCTCCAAATCACTATTGATCAGAGAAATGCAAATCAAGACAACCCTGAGGTACCACTACACACCTGTCAGATTGGCTAAAATGACAGGAAAAGTTAATGATGAATGTTGGAGGGGATGTGGGAAGGCTGGGACACTGATGCATTGTTGGTGGAGCTGTGAACGGATCCAGCCATTCTGGAGAACAATTTGTAGCTATGCTCAAAAAGTCATCAAACTGTGCATACCCTTTGACCCAGCAGCATTTCTATTGGGCTTATATCCCAAAGAAATCATAAAGGAAGGAAAGGGCCCCACATGTGCAAGAATGTTTGTGGCAGCCCTTTTTGTAGTGGCTAGAAACTGGAAATTGAATAGATGCCCTTCAATTGGAGAATGGCTGAATAAATTATGGTATATGAATATTATGGACTATTATTGTTCTGTAAGAAATGACCAGCAAGACGATTTCAGAGAGGCTTGGAGAGACTTGCATGAACTGATGCTGAGTGAGATGAGCAGAACCAGGAGATCACTGTACACGGCAACAACAGTACTATTATGACGATCAGTTCTGATGGACGTGGCTCTCTTCAACAATGAAATGTTTCAAACCACCTCCAATTGTTCACTGAAGACAGCCATATACACCCAGAGAGAGGGATGTGAAATATAGACCACAACATAACATTCTCATACTCCTTGATTGATGTTTGCTTACACTGTGTTTCCTTTATCTGATATATCTTTTGTGTAGATAAGATTTTTCTTGCACAACAGTGATAAGTTTGGAAATATGTATACATATATTCGATTTGCCAATATTTTAACATAATTAACATGTAGTGGATATCCTGCTATCTAGGGGAGGGGTGGGGAGTTGGGGGAAAAATTTGTAACAAAAGCTATGTAAGGGTTAATGTTGAAGAATTACCCATACATGTTATGCAAATAAAAAAAAAAGAAAACCCCAAATGGGGTCACAAAGAATTGGACATGACTGAAAAACAAGTGAACAACAATAAACTATTAAATTGAAAAAAAATAATAAAATGCTTGACTAATAAGATTCATTCAGGTACTAGAATACTGATTTCTCTTTAAAAGCTCTCATTTCTGCTTATGATTTCTTTGATTGCTTTTCTATACCATTCTTCAGGCTGACTTACTGTGTTGTTGTTTCAGGGGACCTCGCCAAATATATTGTGGTATCTTTATCCTCTTCAAGATACTGAAATTCAATTTACTTTGTAGTTATCCATTGAGATAAAAATATTTTTCTTCAATCTGCTATTGTCTATATTTATTAGTCACCCTGAAGATTCTTCTATGGTATGCTTGCTGTCAACACTCTAGTAGCCATAAATATTTTCCTGACAGCCCAGTGCTGTCAAAGACAAAGGTGATCAGGAGGGACACTCTGAAAGGTCACTGTAGTTGTACTTAAGTCTTCTCCTTTTGCAGGTCTCCTTTCTGAGACTGCCTTTTTAAAAATTCTTTAGCCTTACCTGGGTGATGACCACAAGTTAATCCAGGGTCTCCAGGATACTGACAGAGGAGGAAGTCCTTTTTTCCACATTTCTATCACTCTATGGGTTACCTATTCTTATATCTTAAAGAGTTGCCAAAATTAAGAGTATGAAGACTGAAGATAAGTCTTAGTGTTTTATTCCTAATCTTCTCATTCAAAGGTGTAACTGAAATATAAATGCTTCCATTTTGCATTTAAGGTCTTTTACAACCTCCAGTCTACCTTTCCAGGCTTATTAAATGATACTTCTCTTCAAAAAAGTCATGGTCCAGCAAGACCTTTCTTGCTATTCATCATACAAAACAACACTCAATATCCCCTCATCATGCCTTTTGTACAGGCTGAGCCACAAGCCTGGTCCTCATCTCTGCCTCTTTTTTTTTTTTTTTAATAAAGCTTTTTATTTGCAAAACATATGAGTGACCTTTCAACATTGACCTTTGCAAAAAAACTTTTTTTTCCCAAGCTTTTCCTTTCCCTCCCCCCGCCCCCCACCCCTAGATGACAGGTAATCTAATACATGCTAGATAGGATAAATTATATGACAAGTACAATACATGTATACATATCTATACAGTTATCTTACTGCACAAGAAACATCAGATCTAGAAAGAGAAGAAAAAAAACAACCTAAGAAGGAAAACAGAATGCATGGAAATATTCACAGAAAGCGTTAAAATGCTGTGTTGTGGTTCACTCTCAGTTCCCACAGGCCTCTCTCTGAATGTATATGACTATCCTCATCGCAGCACAACTGGTTTGAATCACATCATTGTTGAAGAGAACCATGTCCATCAAAATTGATCATTGTATAGTCTTGTTGCTGTGTATAATGTTCTCCTGGTTCTGCTGATTTCACTCAGCATCAGTTCATGCAAGTCTCTCCAATCCTCTCTGAAATCCTCCTGTTGGTCATTTCTTACAGAACAATAATATTCCATAACATTCATATACCATAATTTATTCAGCCATTCTCCAATTGATGGGCATCTCCCCAATTTCCAGTTTTTTGCCACTACAAAAAGGGCTGCCACAAACATTTTTGCACATGTGGGTCCCTTTCCCTCCTTAAAAATCTCTTTGGGATATAGGCCCAGTAGAAACACTGCTGGGTCAAAGGGTATGCACTGTTTGATAACTCTTTGAGCATAGCTCCAAATTGCTCTCCAGAATGGTTGGATCCGTTCACAGTTCCACCAACAATGTATCAGTGTCCCAGTTTTCCCACATCCCCTCCAACAGCTATCATTATCATTTCCTGTCATTTTAGCCAATCTGACAGGTGTGTAGTGGTATCTCAGAGTTGTCTTAATTTGCATTTCTCTGATCAATAGTGACTTGGAGCACCTTTTCATGTGACCGGAAATAATTTCAATTTCTTCGTCTGAAAATTGTCTGTTCATATCTTTTGACCATTTGTCAATTGGAGAATGGCTTGAATTCTTATATATTTGAGTCAATTCTCTATATATTTTAGAAATGAGGCCTTTATCAGAACCTTTGGATGTAAAAATATTTTCCCAGTTTACTGCTACCCTTCTAATCTTGTCTGCATTCATTTTGTTTGTACAAAAACTTTTCAACTTGATATAGTCAAACTTATCTATTTTGTGATTAATGATGACCTCTAGTTCTTCTTTGGTCACAAATTCCTTCCCCCTCCACAGGTCTGAGAGGTAAACCATCCTACATTGTTCTAATTTGTTTATAATATCATTCTTTATGCCTAGATCATGAATCCATTTTGACCTTATCTTGGTATATGGTGTTAGGTGTGGGTCAAT
>JAJPUD010002871.1:240844-287204 GCA_023553655.1 Myrmecobius fasciatus
CGATGCTCATCAGGGGTTCAGTGGTTCACAATCTATCCCCCTCAAAAGGCAGACCCTCCAAACCACCTGCCCACAATCAGGACAAATTGTTCCAAGAGGCTCGCAGAAGACTCCCAGGTGTGTGAAAAGCACAACGCTCCCACTCCTGTTCTGACTCCTGTTCCAGCTCCCTGTTCCAGCTCCCTGCCCTGGTCTCCCTGTGCTGCAGTCTGGGTTCAGTAGGCCACCCCCTGCCCCATTAAAACAGACCTGTTTTGAGGTTCTTCCAGAGTATCTTCTTCTAGAATCGTGTTGTTCTCCGGATATTGTGGATTTTTTTGCTTCAGAATCAGTCTAGAGGCTTCATATTTTGTTGGTTTGAGGGGAGGTTAGAGGAGGTTACAGAGAATCCTGTCTGATCTCCGCCACCATGGCTCCACCCCCGGAAGGAAGCATCTCTGCCTCTTAATTCCTAGTTTTCATCAAAGGAATATCAGCTAGGGCCAGGAAAGTGGCATAGTGGATATGACATTGGGACCTAAGGTTAAATACTACTTCAGATACTTGACAATGATTAGCTATGTGACCCTGGATAAGTCACTTAACTCTGATAGCCTTGCCAGGACCATCTCCTACATGAGGAACATCTCCTGATGTTCCCTTCCCCAACTACCATAGCACTCAGCTGCAAATGTCTCCCCCTCATTATTTTGTATTTATGTACTTGTGTGTGTATGTGTATATGAAATAGATATACATATATCATGTATATATACACACATACATACATAAGTGGGGAGGGGTTGCATAAGTAAGCAACCCAAAGATGATGGCTGAGTTAGCAGCTCCTGCCTGGAACCACAGAAAAACCAAACCATAGCCAGGCAGACATTCCTCCAGAATAAGAGCACCTAAACTTCCAGGAAATAGCATGGTTTTGGTCAAAGGATTAGTTTTCTTGTATTTTGAGTCCTAATCCAACAGATTCCCCCAGGTTTGAAATCTATTAAGCAACTCCCCTCTTATCCTTCCAGTCAACAGCCTCTAGAACAACAATTCCCTAAAATTACTCTGGTCTGACCTTCAGATGAAATATTCTCCTCTCCTAATACAAATTATCCTTATCAGATAAATAACTGAACTAACAAGTGAAGGAAATAAACTAATAGCACTTCTTCTGACTGGGAAAATCTCCAACTGATGACATATTATCCAGTTGTCACTCTGGCAATATCTGATAATATATTTGGACTAGATTATTTCTAAACCCCTTTCAACTCTAAATTCCCATGATGATCTGATTCTATTTCCAACTTGGGATTTTTTTTCTAGCTATGGGGGAGAAAATTTATAAAACTGATACTAATTTCAAAAACAAAAAACAAAATCCTACAGAGTTCTGTCAAAGTTTTAGAATAAAGCTTTAACATTGATACCTTTGACATTCACAGAACCAAAAAATCTTATGAGTTGGAAGGTCCTTCATGACAACTTCACATCAAAGGTAGAAAATTGCTCTATAATATCTTCTAAGAGATGATTTTTGTAGGTCTCAAACATTTGCAGTATAAAAGAAGTAAAAATTTTTAAGCAGCACTTGTTTTCAATAGATAATATTAGCTGAATCTGTCAGAATAAATAAGTGAAATAAATCTAATTTTTGCCAAACTTCTTTCTACTATTCTCTCAGAAGTTCTCATTGAATAGTGAATCTTCTAGAATAACAGCTATTATAAAACCACATATACTCTTTGATCGCATGATACAACTACTAGGTATGTATTCCAAAAGAGATTAAAAAGCAAAAAGGATAAGGATCTATATGTGCAAAAATATTTATAGCAGCTCTTTTCTCAAGGCAAAAAACTGGGAATGCCCATCAATTGGGGAATGGCTACATAATTTGTGGCATGTGATTATGACGGACAACTACTGTGCTCTAAGAAATGAAGAGCAAGATGCTCTTCAGGAAAACCTGGAAAGCCTTTCATGAGCTCATGCAAAGTGAAACATACTAAGTACAAAGTAACATGATCAGCTGTGAAAGACTTGGCTATTCTCAGCAATACAATGTCTCAAGACTGGAAATTGAATGGATGCCCATCAGTTGGGGAGTGGCTGTATAAGTTATTATATATAAATGTAATGGAATATTATTATTCTATTGGAAATGATGAGCAGGCTGATTTCAGAAAAGCCTGGAAAACTTACATGAACTGATGCTAAGTGAGGTGAGCAGAACCAAGAGAACATTGTCCACAGTAACAACAAAATTATGTGATGATCAATTCTGATGGACTTGGTTCTTTTCAACAATAAGTTGATTCAAGGCAATTCCAATAGACTTGTAATGAAAAATGCCATCTGCATTCAGAAAGAGGATATGGAGACTAAATATGGATCAAGGCATAGAATTTATACCTTTTTTTTGTTGTCACTGTTTGTTTTTCCTTTTTCATGTTTTTTTACCTTTTGATCTGATTTTTCTGGCATAGCATGGCAAATATGGAAATGTGTTTTTAAAAACTGCATATGTTTAACCTATATCAGATTATTTGCTGTGATGGGGGGGGGCAGGAAAGAGGAAGTAAAAATTGCCACATAAGGTTTTGCTAAGGTGAATGTTGAAAACTATCTTTGCATATATTTGGGGGGGAAATACTTATTTTTTAAAAAGATACAATAATTCAAGACAATCCTGATGGACTTCTGATGAAAAATGCTATCCATACCTAGAGAAAGAATTAATTCTGTCTAAATATGGATTGAAGGACACTCTTTTTACTTTTATTTTTCTTGAGTAGTTTTATTTTGGTTTTTTGGGGGGAGAAGGGGTCTTATATAATATGAATTTTATAGAAATGGTTTGCATGACTTCACATGTGCCTTCTCAATGAGGATGGGGGTATAAATGGAGGAAGGGAGAGAATCTAAAACAAGTTTTAAACACAAATGCTAAAAAATGTTTTACATGTAATTGGGAAAAACAAAATATTAAATAAGAAAAAAATGTTGATTAACAGACTATATAGTCTTTGACAACCCAGGGTCAACCCAGGATCACACCAAGATAATTAATCATAGTAGGACCTAGCAAAGGTTGCAAAATGGTGCATATGTATTCTTTTTTAACTTTCTATTTTGAGTTCAATAAATTTCTACTTAACAAGAATTAAATGCCTACAATGTGCTATATAAAAGAATATACAACATCCAAAGTTTTGTTAAAACATGAACCCTGACTTCATGGAGCCAACAATCTAGTCTAGATACCAAAAGATACTATAACACATAATGTGTGATATATTAGAAAGATGCAAAATAAAGTATTGTGTGAGGATTTGAGGCAAAAAGATATTAGTAACACAGAGGAACATAGAAAGCTTTATGAAGGAAGTGGCACTTGGAGGCAAGCCTAGATCACAGATCTTCTAACACCTAAATTAAATTCCATTTAAAGTATACCATGTTCCTTCTTGTATATGCTATGTATCTGGATTTCTTTAGAGTACATAACCCTGATCCTAACCTTTTCTGTATTCATATTTTCAGTAAAAAAAAATATGATGAGGAGCTCTTTTAACTAAATATATGCATATCAAGATAATATAAAAGTGTTTCCTGAAAAGTTAATTGTCTCAATCATTGATTTCTGTGAACAATTATTATATAGAAACATTTCAATGTTATTTCATTATAGTGTTAAGGCAAAAAATATAGTTACACTAAATCCTTACCTGATATTAAAGCGGTATGGTTTTCTCCACATGCAATATAATGAATTTTCTGATTCTGAAGATGTTTAATAACCTTTGGTTCTGAGGTTTCAAATATAAAAGTACCAAGACCTAATTGTCCAAATTGCCCAAGGCCAAATGTATATACTTCTTCCTCTGAAAATGGAAAGCAGCAAATTTTTTTTTAATTTTTAAGTAGTTTTAAGAACAATCAATATAATCAACATTATAAAATGGTCTATTATAAATACTTATATTTAGTAAAAATACTAAGTACTATTCTTTAGAAATGCATTCAAAAGAATATCCAAAACCCAAATTGAAAATATGAACAAAGGGAATCTTGGGGAAAAAAATTTAAAACCAAGATTTTTTTTTAAATACCAAGGACTGATCTCATCTAACATTTCATAAGATATCTATAATAATTTATATTTATCTAAGAATAAGAGAAGCTGTAAAGATACAAGTTCTTGTTAAGGTATTCATTTACTATAGACTATAGTCACTCTGAGATGTATACAAATATGCCACACACGTATATATGTATAGGTATACATACATATACACATATATACATGTCACATACATGTATATATGTGTATTGTATAAACATTTATTTTAAATAAAAACTACCTCCATAATTAATTGTAGTGTTATTATCATAATAGGAAATATAAATAGGGACCAGACCTGTGATTTCACTTAGCATAAGAACTGCCAGGTAATTAACTCCATTTACCAGTGTAGACAAATATGTGTCAGAAGCTAGAAAGCTAGAATTTCCACTATATCATGAGGGTACTAAGGTATTAAAAGTTATCAATAAAAAAATACAGATTTTTTTAAAATAACACTATTGTGGAATTTAAAAAACACAGAAAAATAAAGCAAGAAAGGATCTCCAAGATCACTGGGTCTAGGCACTTTCTTTTAGAGTAGTGATTGAGAAAAACAAAATGGCTTTTTAAAATCTCTAAGATTAACAAGTGACTTCATTTTTATTATCGCAATTTTGATTTTTCAAGCAGTCACTTTTCAACTGAAAAGAGACACATATATGTGTAATGCTTAAGCCCTTAAGGACTTACCTTCTATTGAAGGAGATAATACATACAAATATAGGTAGTAATAAGGAACTATGACCAACCAAAATGTGTAGATGCTTACCAAATGGAGAATGACTAAACAAGTTATACATGAAATGTACTAATACTCTGCTTTATGATGAATACAGTGAATAAGAGGTTTACAGAGGAGCATAGGAAGTTTCGAATAGATTCAGAGTGAAGTCAGCAGAACCAAGAACAAAACATACACAATAACTACAATGAAAATGGAATGCTGTGAAATTATAATGACCAAAGTTGGCACAAAAGAAGAAATATGAAAGGACACCTCCCTGGCTTCCTTTTCTTTCCCTTTTTATTATTTTTTGTTATCAGGGATGGCTTCTGGTAGACAGACAAAGGAGGTAAGAAGTGAATACTGGGAAATCTAGATTACATTAAAAATTATTTTTACAAGAAAATCTATTTAAATTTTAATATTTATTTTTAAAAAGTATAAATAATTCAAATCATTAAAGATTAGTCAACAAGGGCAAAAAACTGAAAGAACAAACTAGAATATGATATCTCAAAACTCAAGGAAAACTTTAACCTAATTATTTCCTTTTCTGTACATGTTCCTTTAAAAAGCAATGCATCTATGTTTGTTCATCTTGTGCAGCTCTTGTACCTATTCCAAAAATCCACCAAAGAGGGACTTTCTAGGCTGTGGGGGGCTTTCTTTGCCTCCTTGAAACACTGCAATCACTATGGACAACCTGTCTTTTATTTTTGGTCAAAAATTTCTTTGAAGACAATCTTTACTTTGCTTTGCTCAAATAATTCTTCATTTGAAGCCTGTACGTGTCCCTTATGTGCTTCTCCATTGCCTCTTAGGTAATTCTCATTTTAATTCTTTAATTCCCTTTTTAATTCCCTAACTTACATAAATGGGAAGTTGGTACTTTAAAAAAAAGAATTCTTGATGGGCTTTGATTTCAGAAAGAAGTGTGGTATCATGAAAAGATTTTTTAAAATTTCCAAAGGCAATTCAACCTCTTCCCCTGATCAGTTTTAAGTCCAATTAAAATAATGTGCTACATATAGATCGGTTAATAATTCAAGAAGAGCATGATGTTACTTTAGACATTGCAATAACCCTTACTAAACAAGATAACCAAACCTGATAATCTGATAACTAAAAGTTAATGAGCTATTCAAAAAGTGAAATATTTTACTTTATCAAGTAGAATTGGATTAACAAATCCAATTCTGAAATGGTTAAAAAATTATATTTCTTTGTCAAATGGTAAGTAGGACAAAAAAGTGTGTTGATTATAATGCAAAAAAAGGTGAAAAACCTAAGTAAATTCATAAACTAAAATAGTTAACATGAAGACATTTTTTAAAAACCAAACATGTAGTCATGACATGCTCTTTCTTCAAATATGTGTAAGCTCTATAAAATGATTAAATTAATGTTCTCTACATATTAAATATGAGGAAAGGCACTACTGAGTTCTAAGGCATCCTTCATTTGAAGACTACAAAGCAAGTTTAAAAAGAAGAAATATTAACTGTATCTAAAATTACTATAATACAGGCACAGAAGTTTACCAAAGAAAAAAATTATAGAAATAAAAATAATAATCATAAGTTAATAATATACAAATATATGTAATATACATATAAATCATATATTAATTATATATAAAGTAAGGATAAAATTGAAGATATGGGTCTATACAGACAGATATTTACAGAGACACACAGGTTTTTTTTAAAAGAGCATATATAACATTTTCATCTTTGAAAAACTAGGCCACAAAATGGCCTACATCAAATGTATAGTCATTAAAATACAATTATAGTTGCAATGATATTCAAAATGGTAGTAGTTTTACTTTTTTCCTGTGTCTTTCAACCATTTTACACAAGCAACGAAAGCTATTTTAACCACAGGTAATACAAAAAGTTTATTTCAACAGACTCGCACCTGAAACAATAAACATGTACTGTTGATAGGCTAGAATAACTGAATTGTTATTCTAGCCTATCAACAATACATGTTTATTGTTTACCAAAACAGAAAAAAAAGGGGAAATCTGGGTACTAACCTGTTAAAGCTACTGTATGCCCGCCACCACAAGCCACTTGATTCACTTTTCCAGGAATTCCAAGAACCAACTGGGGAATTCTATGATTTTTCAGTTGCTCAGGTGACAGACCTAACTTTCCATTCTCTGGTTCTCCAAATGTGTAGAGTTCACCCTCTGCTGTGGAAGATGAAGGAGAGTAATTTATCATAATTAATCCAAAAGCTAATATTAATGGGGCCCTTTTCTTTCAAAAACGGTTCCTAAATTAGGTCCATGTTCATATGTTCAACAGTGATTTTCAAAATATGAACCTTTTTAATATAAATGAGCAATTTAGTAAGAGATCAAGAATGAATTTTTCCTTGATTTGTTTTATTTCAATAATCTACAACATTTTATACCATTACTTCCAATGTGAGTATATATACACATAAGTATACATGTAATATATACCACATCAGGTGACTTACAAATTAAAAATGACAAGCTATTTGTTTTCAATATGCTTATAACAGAAAAAGACAACAAAATATTCTTTTTTATGGATTTTTTTTAAAACTTGCTTTTGTTTAAAAAAAGTAATTTGTTGGTTGTTCTAAGTAAGGATAGTCCTCAAGTTTCATTCATTTGTAACTGTTTTGGAACAAGAATTTCAGACAGGTTATGAAGGTAGATCATTTAAACTAAAATTAACATAAACATTCCAGCATATTATGGTATGATGCCATCTTAGGCTTCATTAAGACAGTGTCCAGGTTCAAGAAAGTAACAACTCCATTCAACTTTGGCCTATTTTGGCCACATTTGGAGTACTGCATTCAGTTCAGACATATTACATTTATGACTCTGGGCAAGTTAATTAGCTTCTTTGTGTTTTAAGTAGCTCCTTAAGACTCTAATTTAAAGAAAAGGCAACAGCCTGCCCTGGTAGAAGGATCTTCCTCTTCTGTGTGTGCCACAGCATCAATGAAATCTACATTTCATGGTTTGTTGTCTTTTCCTATTAAAACACACTTCCTTTCACAGTAAAAGATGACAAAGTTTAGACAGATAAGAACAAAGGTGATTTTTTGGGTTGTTTGAAATTGCTTTTTTTTTTGGAAGGAAAGATATAATGAATAATAAATGGAAGAAGAAGAAAGGTTCACAAGATTTTTTGGTTTAAAATGACTCACAAAATTAAAGAACTATTGTTATAAAAGATTTACACCACAACAATGTATTCATTTTCCAACTATCTGCCACATTCATTTACAAAAGCAAATGCAACAAAGTAAAGTTTCTGAAAAATAGTTCATTATAAGCATTATTACTACATTATACAGAAATCTTACAATTAATTTGTTTATATTAGTAAAATGGAAAATAACTATCTTACTAGTTACAAAGGCTGAATGGTAATATCCACAAGAGATCCACGAAATAGTTTTTCCAATGGCCACTTGACAAGGGACACACACATTAGATTCATCTGCTAGACCAATTTGCCCTTCAGAATTGTCACCCCACATAAAAAGGTCCCCATCCTCTAAAATAAAGACAAGAGCAAAGGCTGAAAAAAAAATCTGCTAATAAGCTACCAAACATTTCCAGAAGATTTCTGTAACACTTTATGTGCTCTGAATAATCAATAATTCCCAGAGGGAAAAAAATGCCACCAAGACATGGTTAAACTTCATATTTAGAGTAATTTCTATTTTGGAGTTCAATTGCTACCATGAAGTGCTTACATAATAATTAAAGACAAAAAATTTTACTGTATATGACATCAATCACATTCATATTTTTCAACTTGGTAACAAGATAAATGGATGCTCTTGTTCTTACAGCAGCTGCCTTTTCCTTATATGAATGATTTTAAGGAGAATATATTTTCTTCTCTTCAGAAAAGTATACCTGGCAACTGAACTAAGAGCTAAAACTACATACTTTCAGGAAGGGTTCCCTGATGAAAGGGGTTTACAGTATTCTTGCTCTTTAAGTACATTATGGAAGTGACATTCTAAACCTTCAAAACGAGTGCATCCTAAAGAAAGGAAAAAAAGAAATTACTGTGTATCTGATTACATCTCTTATTCACATTCAGTGGTATACATATTCGAAATATAAAACAAATTAAAAACAAATACTGGTAAATATAATACTTTGAACACAGTTGTATGTTTCAAAGAAGACTATTCAATTATAGCTGTATAGGCCATATAGTTAAAATGTTGTTCTCTAAAATTTATTTTTATATATTTTGAATCCAATGTTCTGCTAGGCACTTGACAACGTTTTGTTTTGTTATCTTTTTCTTTCTTTTTTCTATTCTATTTTTTTCTTATTTTGTATTTAGTGCAATAAATATTTTTTAAATGATGTTTCCTAGATGTTTCCTAGTTATAGCCTTAAAAAAAGTTTCTGTATTTCACAAAATGTTAAAAGTTCCTCCCGCAAAAAAACCCAAATTAAATAGCAACATCTATATGCAAGTTGTCTTCTAATTCCTTTTTTTAAATTTTTTTTGTCTTTTTTTTTCTTCTAATTTCAAAGCAGTTACCTAAGATGTTAATCTAACAAATTTTATGACTGCAGTCTCTATTTTCAACTACTTGGAAAAGACAAATGGCCTATGAAATAAAGGAGAATAGAAATGATGTCTTCAGTCAAATATTTGAGAGTCCTGAATGAAAGAAAAAGAAAAAATCTTAAGATTTCAAAATGGCAACCAAAAAAAAAAAAACAAACCAAAAAAAACCTTAAGACAATCTACTCAAGCATAATAAAAATACAGAATATTTACTTTGAGGTAAGAAAAAAACAATTCCACAAAATGTTTAAGGTTTGTTTTTAACAATGTTAAAGAGATTCATTGGGACACTGAAGATCTCTATACTGAAGTAGTCCATGAGCCTTACCAGTTAGTGCAGCTGAAGTGTTAGATCCAGCAGAAAGCTGTTTAATCTTGTACTGGGATGTAAAAAAGCTGACTATGTGAAAAGTAGTTCTCTCTTCAGTGTCACCAAGTCCCAACTGCCCTTCACTATTACCTCCAGCTGCATATACATTTCCTTCTTCTGCACAAAGAAAAGAATATTAAATACTACATATATATCCTTACTATGACAATAAAAAATCTGCAGGAAATGATAACTGATGAGGAAAAATAGCAATAAATCACTGTACAACACTAAGAATGATCAGAATATTTTTATTTTAATGTACGTTAAGAAATCTCAAATGGAAAAAATTAATGCAATTCAACAAACCTTTATAAAGCACTTACTATATATAAGCCTCTGCAATGGGGGAAAAAAAAAGACAAAACCAACACTCCTTGCCCACACGATTTCATTGTTCATTAAATTAGACAAAAATAAAAAGTCATTCAAATTCTCAGGTTTCACTGCAACATTTTCACATCAAGGAGAAATTTGTCATTTTTTTAAATGAACATGTCATGTACCCTTTATATTTGGCAAGTTAGTGTATCCACTGGTGGCTAGTTGCTGACTTCTCAGCAGGGATTTAAGGAGTAGGAGGTTGAAATGCTATGTAAGAACTGGTCATTGGATAACAGAGTTTTAAAATATCCAAGTTAGAAGAAATCTCAGAAGCCAACCCATTCCCCCCCAAAAAAATTCTGTCTACATCATGACATCTGTGTGAAAGGGATAATCACTAATTAGGAAGAAACCAAGACTGCTCCTAAAGCAGCCCATTCTACTTTTGGTTAGCTCTAATTTTTTTGTCAGTTTTTCCTGACATCAAGTCTAAATTTACTCTTACTTCCACCCTCTGGGATGGAATAAAATAACACTAATTCCTCTTATACATGACAGGTCTTCAAATATTAGAAAACTAAAGTAAGCAAGAAATCTTCTCTAAGCTCAATAACCCTACTTCTATCAATAGATTTTCATAATGCATGAACAATAGTCTTTCATCATCCTAGAATGTCTCCTTTGGATACTTATCACCTTAATGCCCTTCTTAATATATGGGAACACAACATTCCAAATGTGATCTCACTAGGGCAAAGGATAACAAAACTTTCCCCAGTCTCACCTTCACATTATGCCTCTCTTAATGCACCTGAAATGGCAGCTTTCTTGGTTGTGATATCAATGTAAATTTCTCTTGAGCTTACAATCTACTAAAAGCCTAAAACTTTTTTTTTCTATGAACTGCTGTCTAATCATACCTGTCCCAGCTTATACTTGTAAAACAGATATCTAGAAACCAATCTATCACACTACATTTGTTAAACACCTCTTATGGGCCAGGCACTATCCTGGGTGCTGAGGAAACAAAAGTCAAAGCAAAATAATCCCTTGCCCTCAAGGAGCTTACATTTTAATGGAAGAGGCAAAACAGGAACATATGGAGATACTATACTTAGAAAACAGACAAAAAGTAAACTTGATGGGGGAAAGGGGTAGTGAAACGAGGAGCAGAGGAGATAGTTGAGGTACCCAGGAAAGGATTTATGCAAAAGATGGCACTTGAGTTAAGCAGAGGTGAAGAGCACTTCCAGGTATAAGGAGCAGCCTGAGCAAAGCACAAAAATGGAAAACAAGAGTATCCTGGTGCACAATAGCAAGCTGATCAAAATGGCTAGACCACAGAGTACATGGAAGGAAAGGACCAGATTTTTAATATTAAAAAGAGTTTATATTTAATCCTGGAGGAAACAGAGAGTTAATAAAGTTTGTTGAGGTGATATGACAAACCTGCCCTTTAGGAGAACTGCTTCAATACTGTGTTGGAACTAGAGTAGGAACAGTCTTGAATGAAAAAGACCAAACTATTGCAGTAGTTCAGGTGAGAGAAGGTAGTGGTTTTGTGTGCAGAGAAAAGGATATGTATGTAAGAGAAGTTGTGAGGTAGAAATGACAAGATTTGGCAAATGATTAGATTAAACCTTTATGGCAAGCAGGATATAGATTACTTCAATGGAAACTGGGAATTTTGGAAGAGGGGAAAAGAGGAGAAGCTAATGAGTTGTTGTAAATATATTAAGGTTGAGATGACTATTGGACATACAATTTAAAATGTGCCACAGTGTAAGTCTAAGACTTTATAATCTACTAAATGTTACCTTATTAGAATGAACCTAATGATTCAGCAATTCTAAAACATTTTGATTCCAGACTCTACCATAAAGTGTATTTAGCTATTCCATCTCAGCTTTGAGTCATCTTCAAAGTTCATAAGCAAATAATTTATATCTTTATCTAAATAACTGGTAAAAATGCTGGTAAAAAAACTGGTAAAAAAAAAAAAAACAGCACAGGACCTTACTGGGTCACAATTCTGATTCAATTCTTTCTGCTTCCCCTCTTGACACTGAGTAGGTTCAGAATTTCTACTCAGTTATACATATAATCCACATCAATCCATCTTTTCCATATGAAGAACAGAAGAGACTTTAACAGCTGCTTTATTAAATTTTAGGTAAAATTATATATACCACTTTAATAATTCTATCAAAAAAGAAAGTGAGTTTAATCTGTCATGACTTGGTCTTGATTTAACCATTCTAGTTCTCCATAAAATCTTGAAGATCAAAACTGGAATATCATGTACACAGAAGAGCAATTGGTCAGTATGGATAGATCATAGAGTGTGGCAAGGGAAGTAATGTGTAAGAAGATTTGAAGGTATACTGTGAAAATCTTAAATGTTAACAAAGGGTTTTAGATTTGTTATTAAAGGTAATAGGCAGTCACTGGACTTTGAGAGAGAGAGAGAGAGAGAGAGAGAGAGAGAGAGAGAGAGAGAGAGAAGAAGAAGGAGAGAGAAGAGAGAGAGTGTGTGTATGTGTTTGTGAGATCTGACCCGACCTATGCTTTAGTAAAATCACTGGTGGCTGTGAGGGAGCTGGATTGGGTGCAGAGAAGAGCTTGAGTTAGGGGTCCAAATGGGAGCCCATCTCAATAGTTCAAGTGAGAAGTAATGAGATCAAGAACTAAGATGGGAGTTGTCTGAGTGGAAAAGAAAGCCACATAAGAGATGTGGTGACAAAAATGATAAAGATGGGGGCAAGTCATACAAACTTATCAACTTAAAAACTCAAGCAGTTGGTTGTAGCTAGCTTTCAGCTCTGTGACTGCCTTGGCAAAACCAAACTAAATGACTCTGCAGGCAACTGGTTGCTGGGGGATAAGTGATGGGAACCTTGTGGGGAAATAACTATTCCATTTTAGAATTCATGTAGAGAATGAGAAAAAATATGGAATAGTCTTTAACATTTATTCCAGATTTTGGCAAAGGAGCTTTAAAAGGATTCAGTGGAGTCCATGGACTCCTAGAGAAGAAGTCAGCTAAAGAGGGATACTAAATAACTGAGAATGAATTTTGGAGATCCTAAGAAAAGGAAATCCATTGAAGAGAAAGTATTCTATAGAAATATGTATGAATGTATGAATGTATAGGTAATTCATAATCAGCTTAGATTGTAAAGATATGTACAGAAAAGAGAAGCAAAGGAAGATAAATGGAAAATAAATATAAAAGCAAGATGTAGTCTTGCAAAAAGTATCAATAATACTAAAGCACAAAATGATCTGTAGATGGACAGAAAAACTTAATTTGGGTACCAACTTCCAAGTTACAATTTTTATCTTGTTTTTTTCTAGTCCAAAAATCATTCTTCTTGGCAAATAAAACAGATTTTAAAAAAAGCTTAGAATGGTTGCCTTCTCTCTATCCGTAGTTATAATTATTCCATCCATTTGAGCCAGGGGTGGGGAATATCTAGCCCATGAATTCTAAAATGGAATAGTTATTTCCCCACAAGGTTCCCATCACTTATCCCCCATCAACCAGTTGCTCTTTCCTAGTAAAATCAGATCTAGAATAGAATTTCCCTTTGCCGGTTCTTTCAAATTTTGAAGAATGAAATAAATATTACTTCAAGTCAAAAAAAAAAATAGCTACTGCTTTTGGCAGAAAACTGCAGCAAATGGATGAATAACTGAAGTTCCTCATCACTACTATTAGCACATATTTGTTTCCCCAACTGCTCAACTATTTCCTCTTTTGCCCCATTAGTTTATACACTACTCTCTTTACAATGTTGCTTCCATTTTTGTTTCTACTTACCTTCACACAATTGCCTTCCACTATCCTTTCCCCTAATATTGCTGCATTAATTCATGTGAATATCATTTTAATATACAATGCTATCTTACTTCCCTTTTTTTCTGAATAAGTTATACCATTTCCTTAAGCAACTCCAGACTTCTGAGCTAGGGACAGTTGAGCTTGTGTTTGATAATCAATTCCTGAGCAGTTCTCGTGAGCAATGGAGAAGAAAATGTGACAGGAGCAACTGGCTCTAGTATATATAAAAGATATGAACCCTTAATAAAAGAATTCCAAAGAATTTCTTCAAATAGATATTTTATAAATAATCCTAGAAATTATTTTAATTCTGACACTAAACATTCATTTTGTCAATGTTTCTAAAGGACAATTTAAGTCTACCAAATATTTTCCCTTAGAAACTTTTAAGCAGTAATTTGTACACAGTTTTAGTGGTAAATAAATGTTCAATGGAACTATATATGAAGTAAACAATATTTATTGCAGTGTACAAAATCCATTAACTTTACAAAAACATAAAAACTCAAACTTTGCAAAGAAATAATGCATAATATATACTACTGTACCTGTGTATACCAGGGTATGATTCCTTCCACATGCAGCAAATTTTACCTTTTCAGGTTTTAAAGCTAAAGAATAAAAAATAATGAAAATAATCAGGTTATTTTTGAAAAATTAAAATTCATTTTTGCTTAAAAAATTTGCCTTTAATCATGTGTCTATACTACTCATAATCTATTAATGATCTCAAGTCTCTTTTACATTAATACAAACTTCTAACAACTGTCTTCAACTTACTAATAAACTTACCATTGACCCAACTGCAGCACTCTTAGAACTGACTTCTTGGCCTTTCTATTTGCCCCTATAGTTCATTTTTCTTTTAGGCACTGACTCCTCAAATTCAAGAATAAGTTCTTTGAAAACAAGGGCTTTTTAAAGCTTTTTCCTTTGTTTTTTCTTTGTTTGTTTTTCTATCACTTAGGCCAGTGGTACACAGCAAGCACATAATGAATGTTTTCATTTTTCAAAGCTTTTCACTAGTTCTATTTTTCGTATTACTTTCAAGACTATGTATGTGTGTATCTGTGTGTATGTGTATGTGTGTATATATAGGTGTATATATATGTGTACATACATATGCAGCCTTTATTCCAAAAGTAAGTCTATACTATTGTTCTTCATATTTCTCTCTTATATCACTAAGATCTTTTCAAGGGTTATTAGATATGTGTGTGTGTGTATGTGAGTTCAATCTCCTTTCAGTCTCAACTTGAAATCCTTATTTTTCAAAAAAGTTTGGTTATATAAGATTATACGATAATCAATTCTGATGGATGTGGCTCTTTTCAACAATAGAGTGATTCAGGCCAGTTCCAAGACTTTTGAGAGAGCCATATGCACCCAGAGAGAGCACTGTGGGGATTGAGTGTGGATCATAACATCGTATTTTTACTTTTTTTGTTGTTTGCTTGCTTTTTGTTTTTTCTCATTTTCCCTTTTTGATGTGATAATTGTGGATAATTGAGCATGATAATTGTAGAAATATGCATAGAAGAATTGCACATGTTTAACATATATTTGATTACTTACCATCTAGAGGAAGGGATGGGGAGAAGGGAAAAAAGGGTTTGGAACACAAGGTTTTGTGAAGGTGAATACTGAATATTATATGCATATATTTTGAAAATAAAAAGCTTTAAAAAAAAGAAGTCTATTATAGCTTGACTTTCTTCCACCTCTTAGTTTCCCTTTATCTAAATCATTAGATTGCTGTATTTCTTTTATAATCTATAACTACTTAGGTTAACTTCATATTGACCTATTTTCTCCTCATCACACTATAAAAAATAGGAAAACAAAGATAATGTCTATGTATTCTGAAGGCTTTACTTTTTTGACTAATATACAAAATTCAATTTGGATTAGCATAAAACAATTCACATTAAAATTAAAATTTGGAATTAGGACTTTCACTATTTAAAAAAACCCATTTCTAGTTCTTACATCCCAGAAACAAATCACCATTAGTCTTTTAAGCTAACACTTAGTTTAACATATATGACCATATATTACAATTCCTGGTACATGGTAAGTGCTTAATAAATGTTTATTGATTGACTGATATCTAATTAAGCATCTCAGCAAGCATACTATAATATATAGTATAGTAAAATAACTATGTATAACTAGAAATTACAGGGAATCTGATATTGAATTCTAGTAAGCAAGAGCTCAAGATCTACAATAAGGCAACAGATGAAAAAACTTCTACAAAATAAGTAATTTTAAAAAGCAGTGAAATCTAAAAAGGAAAAAAAAAACTTGTATACCTCTTATGATCATCAGAATGATGGTAACAATAAAAAATAATGACAGCATCTATATAACACCTATTACATGTCAGGTATTGTGCTAAATACTTGACGAATATCTCACTTGATCTTTACAACAATCCCAGGCGGTAGGTGTTATTATTAGCCCCAATTAAGTTAAACAGAACAACTTGCCCATAACTAGTAAAGGTTGGGATGCAGGGTCTGAACTCAGGTCTTTCTGATTCCAGTCCCAGCACCATCCACTGTGCCATCTAGCTGCCTCATCAAGCTCAACTTGAATTTGAAGCACTAAAACATTAACAAATGCTTGAATGTCACACATATATTAAAATTCTAAATTCAAGTAACATTAAAATCTGGAGGGAAGTACATTATGTGGATAGTCAGGGAAAAGTAGGTTCAATTTAGGTCTTGGAATTATTTTACCCATGTGACCCTGATCAAGTTTTGTTTTGTTTTTTAATTTTATATTTAAAACCTTAATTTGCATTAATTTTTTTCCTGATCAAGTTCTTTAACTCCTTAGTGCCCCAAAAGACTGTCCTAGGTATAAGGTGTTCAACATTTTCCTCATCAGATGTTCCCCACACTGATAAAATAATAAGTCAAATAAATAGGAAACATTTTTTCAAGTTAACTTGAAACTTTTATCATATTGCACAATTAAAGACAAAAGTAAAAACTAATTTTATAAGAATTCCATAGGTCTGCAAAATAAAAATCTAATGTAGTGACTCTAATAGGACTTTAATGGCTTATTACTAAGCTACTTCTTAAATGGGCAAAGAATAAAAAAGCAAACAAACCTTTTACACAAGTTGGCTTGCTGATTGTTGTCTTTGATCCTAATCCTAACTGGCCCCAATTGTTGCTGCCAAACATGTAGAGTTTACTGTTTCCTGAAAAAGAAGACAAAATTAATAAAATTGATTATCCTAAACATAAAATGTAGGACGTAAAATAACACTATATATCACATTTAATTAAGTCATTTTCTATGTTTAAATCATGTTGGACATAAAGGATTTCTTCTCTTATATAGTAACTTTTTTTTTTGTTATACAGATGACCTTGCTAATTCAATAGATATACTCTTAAAAAATTGTGTGTAAGATTAATCATACTTTAGTTTAGTAAAGGAACTTGCAATTAAAGTAAATCTTTGGTGAGTCCTTTTCACATTATTAAAAGCAGGTTACAAGTATATAAATATAATAAAATATATTTCTCAAATTTATTTTCACTATACAGGGTTTTACTGACCTGTTATAAGAGCAGTATGTTCATCTCCACATGATAGATATGCAGGTATATCATTTTTTAACCAGAACTTGCTGGGAATATTTTCTGCAAACTTGCTTTTTCCAAAAGTGAAAACAGCACCTGAATCTTTAAATATAAATAGATTCTAGTTTAGAATTTCTGCTACATTGTCTATCAAAATCAAATCAAACAAAATATTTCAATAATCTACTTGTACACAGGCTTTAAATTACTTAGCTTCTTCTGTTTTGATATTATTTATATATTCATTCTTCTACTAATGAGTTAAATTTATTTTCTTGAATAAATCTATTAATATTGATAAAATCATGGAAATTCTTAGTTGGAAGGAATCTCAGAAGCCATTTATTCCAAAGTGGTCCCAAAAGGAATCTCACCTCTACACTAAGTGTTTAATCCAGCATTCTTGAAGACTTCCAAGCACAAGAGATTTCACTATCCTATGAAGCAAGGTACAGCTGGTTGTCATGGTTAAGGAAATTCTTCCTAACAGCCAGCTTAAGTTTATTTCCTAGAAACGTCCACTCCTCATTAATTCTACCATATGGAGCCAAACAGATCAAGTCTATTCCATCTTCCATATGACAACACTCCAAATGCTTGAACCCTACATCCTATCTTCTCTTCAGCTTAGATAAGAATCTCTCACACCTTCAGATGATCTCATAGGACAATACAGTCTTTCATTGTCTTGACTGCTTTTTTCAAGTTCCTCTTCAGGTTATCAAAGTTGTTCCTAAAATGTGGTATCAAGCATTCAATACTTTAAGTATGATCTAACCAAGTCAACATTTAACACGAAGACCTCCACAGTCCTCAGCACCAAAACTCCCAACAAAGTCTAAGATTGTACTTATTGAATTAGGGAGTACTTAAGAAATATACTAATTCAAGGAAGAACCTACAAAATCTGATTTTTCGTTAATATAGTTTTTTTCAGGCACCAATTGTGAATTTTTCTCCATCTGCCATATATATGGAATTTGTGAATAGAAATGAATTCTTAGTCTATACTTCCACATATATACATTCATTCATATATGTGTGTGTATACTTGTTAGATGTTTGTGTATAACCAATTATATACATATATGTACATATATGTGTGTATGCACGTATATAAACAAATATAAATATACAGAGATGAAGATTTTCTCATTTATTTTAATAATCTTGGTTTCCTTTATAATCCTATATATTTTATTTTATGTCTTTAAAAACATCATTCTGAGAAAAGGACCATACTACACTGTCAAAGGATTCTATGACATACATCTCTGTTCTAGAACTTATATCCATTAAAGGATCAGTTTATTATTAAGAAAATTAGGGTCTCTTAAGGGTCTTATCTTTTTATTAAGAAAATAAGGGTCTCTAGTGAACTATGATTTCATATTCAATGACCAAGACCTCACCATGATCATATTTCAATTTACCTCTTGAATTCTGTGGCTTAAAATGAAACTCCCCTTTTCTGAATTTTGATGATAATGTATGTTATTCATTTGGCAGATATGCACTGCTTCAAGATATACTTTCTATTACTATTCCAAACTTTTAAAATAGTTCATAATTATATGTTCCAATCTTCCCCAATAGTCTGTAGAACCCAAGGTAGGACTGAGTTTTATATTTTTATATCTTTCCCCAATTTCCACTCCCAACAAAAACACAGTACTCTGAATATTAAAAATACTTATTAGATATTACTTGTTACTTTTTTATATTCCTTGTTTCATATTTAACAATAAAGAAATTATCCTTTAGTTCAAGTGAAGCCCCTATCCTTGTTCCAATGGAACAAGAGCCCTTTTTGGCAGAGGAAGCCTCTTCCTCACCCCCTAATTAGTAGAGATGACAAAATTTCCAAAGCAGGTATCAACACCTGACAAGATAACATTTCATATTTACAGCTTCTCTAATAGGGAGAACCCAGGAAAATCAAGAACATAAAAAACAAAGAATCCATATGGTTTAAATGGCTTTAGCCAGCAGGGAAAACACTCACCTTTCAGTGATCCCATTATGATTGTACATTTCAAGAAAGGAAGGACAGCAACAACAATAAAGCCTGCAAAAGGCAACATTCCAGCACTTCTCAAACTATGTTCCACAAAAACCTGGTGCTCTGTATAACATGAACCAAAAGGCTATAAGAAAATGTCAATAGTAGACATAATTTGCTTCCTCTAAAATACTTATAAGTTTTCAATGCTTTAAAGAATCCATGACACAGATCATATCCATACTTCCCTCATCTTATACTACTTTGACAGCACTAAAGGATTCCTTTACAGGACACTAACAAGAGGAAAGATAACAAGAAAATGAAGGAAAATATGGATGACATTAAAATCCAAACAAGGTAAGAGTTCTAGAGAACAGCAATAACTACTGACCAACAGGCCTTTATCATCTTTATTAAAACTTTATGAGAATTATCCATGCATTCTGAAAGTATCATGAACAAAATATAAGAAAACAGTATTTTCACACGCAACATTTTTCTTCATACAACTAATAAGTATTTTGACTCAGAAGAACAAACCAGTCCTAACGGCTCTTATTCCAACAAGGAGTCACTTGTGAAAACATTAAGATCCTATAATATTCTTTGATAAATGAAACTACTGATCTGATTATTAACATTCAGTGTGTCATAAAATAACCCTTCCTTCCAATGTCCCACTCCAAAGCTTCTCTCTAGGATGCTCTTCAAGTAACAAACTTAACTTTCATCTTCAATCTTTTTCCATCTAAGAACAGTGAACATTCCTCCTGATAAATCTCCCATCCCTTCCCTGACTGGATTTTCCCTCATGCCCACATATCCATCCATTCATTGGCTCAGGATGGAGGAGCTGGAAGACTCCTTGTTTTCCATGACCACTTTTAAGTTCTTCCCCATTCAGTAAGCTCTCATTTTCTGAGGTTCACTTTAATCTTTGTAACACCCAATGAAAACTCTGGTAATTGTTGTCTGGTAACCTCTAGGATGCTCTCCTTTTTTCAAAGAGTTCAGTGCCTTCTCTCTTCCTCAACTCTTTACCTCTTACTAAGGGGCTTCAACATACATACATTTGTTCCCTCAAATATTACAACCTTACAATTCCTCTTCTTTAACTTCATTTCCTTGGACCTGTTCCTCCACTGTACCTTATACATACACAAAGAATACTCTTGATTTTGCCATCACAAAAACCTCATTTCAATATTCATGAATTTTGAAATTTCCTTATCCATCACAATCTAGTTTGCTTTGACTCCCCCTAAATCTTGCAACTCCAAACTCCTTTTTTTCTTCAATGCCTTCATCTCTCATTTCTTTCCCAAGTTAATATCCTTGTACTAGCTACACTACTTTGATGAAACAGGGCGACTCTACCTTTTCCCCTTCTTTTGGGTCTCTTGCCCCTTAAGATATCAACAATTTCTCCCTGACACTTATCCCTCTCAACCTTGGATAACTCCTAACATCCACAGCCCTCACTCCTACACACTATTGAACAAAGCTGGAGAAAACCACAAAACTGTTCTGACTGGGTCCACCACAAATTTTTGTTACAAACCTTAACTAGGATTCTTTTACACTTCCTAATTAGCTCAACAGCTATTCACTACAGCAGCTCTTCTAAACCTTGACATCTTTCTTTAAACTTTCCATACCTCCATCTCCCTACCCTATTCCCAGCACAAAAAATTTTGCCTCAGATTTTACAGGGAAAAAAAATTGAGGCCATTTTCCAAGAACTTCCTCTTTTTCCCACCTCACCTCACATCACTCAGATGCATTCCTCAACTACTTCCTCCTTTAGCCAGCCTCATATAAAGAGAAGGCCCTTTTCCTTGCCAAGACAAACTCTCTAAATATTTGTGACCCCATTCCATCTTATCTTCTTCAGAATATTGCCCCCTCCATTATCAGCACTTTCCCACTTATCTTTATTCTTTCCCAGTCTATTGGCTGCTTTTCTACTGACTACAAAAATGTGCATATCTCCACAAAAAAATTCTCACTTGTTTTATCAATCTGCACTAGTTACAGACAAATATCTCTTCTTCCTTTTGTAGCTGAACTCTTTAAGAAGTTTTATCTATAATCAATTTCTCCACTTCTTTTCCTCCTATTATCTTAACTCTACTGTCTGGCTTCTAATCTCTATCAACCTACTCAAACTACTCTCTCCAAGGTTACTAATGCCCTCTTAATTGCTAAATCTAATTTTCTCCCAAATCATCCTTCTTGACCTCTAATAACTTTTGAGAACATTACAACACCCTCTTCTATTTGACATTCCCTTTCTCTAGGTTTTTGTCTCCTTTGCTGGATCTTCATCTATTATCAGACTTATTAAAGATGGATGTCTGACTTCCAGGGCTCTGTTCTGGTTCTTCTTCCTTCTCCCTCTGTACTATATTATTTTGTTACCTCAACAGCTCCCTCAGATTCATTACCTCTAGGCTGATGATTCTCAATATCCTGTCCTAATTTCTCTCCCAACCTGCAGAATTGTAGCCAACAATCTTTTAGACATTTCAAACTACATGTCCCTTTGACATCAAACTCAACATATTCAAAAATGCTATCATTTCACTCCCAAAAAATCTCCTCCCTTCTGGACTTTATTGTTGTCAAGCGTAACACTATCCTTCCCCTGTCACTCAGGTTCTCAACTGAGATGTCATCTTTGACTCATCACTATTTCTCATTTACCACATTCAATCTATTGCCAATGCCTGCAAATTTTGCCTTCATACCATTTCTTGTTTATGATACCTCTTCTCTGACACTTGCACTCCACCTTACACAGATCTTCATTTCCTCATGGCTTGTTGGTCCACCTGCCCCAAGTCTCTACCTACATCAGTCCCTCCTCCCCTCAGCTGTCAAAGTGATCTTTCTAAGTTATAGATCTGACCATGTCAACCCCTAGTCAATTAATTTCAACAGCTGCCTACTCCCTCTAAGATTAAATTCCCTGTTTTACCTGCACAGCTCTTCAGAAGCTGGCTTCCTCCCTTTCCAGTCTTAATATATTTCACTTGAGACATACTTTGATCACATGACTTCAGTCTCTTTGCTGTTTCTTGTACAAGACACTCTACCCTCCCACATCTTCCTCCTTGGCTTCTCTGTCTTTCCTCAAGTCCAACCTAAAACCTTATCCTCCTGATATCCGTTAACATTAGCAACTTCCCTCGGTTAATTCTCTCCAATTTACCCTCTATCTTCTTAGTAATACACAGCTCTTTTCCTATTGTACTGATTCCCTTGAAAACAAAGACCTTCTTTTGCCTTTCTTTGTATCCTCAATATGTGTGTATGTGTGGCATCCCTCCCCCTCCGCAGCACATGATAAGGACTTAAAGCTTACTGACAGTTCAAATCCTACCTTATGTTTCAAGGAAGACTCTCCCAGTCCTCTCAACTCCTAGTACCTCTGAGTGCTTCCCCTCTGAGACTATCTTCCACCTATTCTGTGCTGTACTTACCTCATTTTTTACACATTATCTTCCCAACCCAAATTATAATGGAAGCTTCTTAAGAGCAGGGACTGTTTTTACTTTTTAAAAAATTTAGTAAGTAAGCACTTAATAAATATTTGATGGCTAAATGATAAAAACAGATGGGTCTATATATGGTTCCCCACCCCCATCCTCTTCACTATATGAACACAAATTGAATTTAAATATGTTTAAACCTTCAGTTAATTTCTGTTAAATACTTATAAAATTGTGGATTATTTTTAAGGCTGATATTAAACAGAATAAAAAGACTGGAATGCTCCAATTATAAGTAAGGCTGAAGAGAGAAAAGAGACACCAATACACAGGAAGTAAAGAATAGATATGGGACGAAAACATGATTAGGGACATCAAAAATTTGTCTATTTCAAAGATAATGAGCAAAAATCAATCTGAAAACAGAGGACAGAATACAAGCTACTGCATGAAGTTAAGAAAGCTTCAATAACAAAAAAAGAATTTCAAACACAGATTTCCAGTTTCAATTTTTATTCTTCTCTGTTTTAATCGTGTATGACTTGTCATGACCCCATATGGGACTTTTTGACAAAGATATTGGAATGGCTTATCTTCTTCTCCAGCTCATTTTACAGATAAGGAAAGTAAGGCAAAGTGACTAACCTAGGGTCACACAGCTAGCAAGTATCTATCTGCAGCCAGATTTGAACTAAGAAGATGAGTCTTCCTGACTCCAGACTTGGCATTCTGGCTACCAAGTTGTGCCATGGCTCTATTGTGACTAGAAAGCAATACTCTATTTTTCAATAATTTCTTTACCAAAAAACTGCTTTATTAACCACTGTCTTCACATCAGTGAGAACCACAAGGTCTGCTTTACAGACAGGAAGCTCAAGATATAGAAGTCTGAAATTGCTCAAGAGTTCGAAGAGGATTAAAGAGAGAAATCCAGAGTTACAAATTCCTATTTTGATAATCTACTAACCCAACTACTCTTCCAAAATCTTAGCATGCAAAGTGGTATAGAAGAAAATTATTAAGACCTTTTGATCTTGATCATTTTACTTACTCTTTTGGACTTCAGAGTTGTAAACTTGAGGAGATTGGAATAGATCTCCAAAATCTCTTCCAGAAGAAATATAACTTCTATAGCATGAGAGCCCAGGTTCTTGATAGTGTTGCCTCTTGGAAATCACTTTTACTCATCTTCCCCATGGCTCATATCCTCAACCTAGTATTTGCTCCTGGAACCAGATCTCCAAGTTCTGGGTTCAACTCAGTCTTTATTTCCATCAACCCAAGTTACTCCCTAGCCTTCTTTTCACTGCCACTAAGATTTCATTTGATATAACCCACAACAAAAAAAACAATTATACCAATATTTGAATATCATAACCTCTTAGCAAGTTCTCATCCCCATGGTTCATACCCTCAATTCAGTATTTGTCACCTGAGCCTGATTCCCAAGTTTTGGGTTCAATTCAGCCTTTCTTTCCATCAACTCATTTTACTCCATAGTCCTCTCTGCACTACCATTATCACTACCTCTTGAATATTTCATCTGATATAATCCAATAACAAATTATCAATAATACCACTAATTGAGTAGTTTACCCTCTTAGCAAATAGTTTTTAAACTTGTTTGGTCTTGGCAATACTTGTAGCAAGAGCGCTGTTGTAGAGAAGGAAAAGCAAGAAAAGCTCACCCAATCCTAATTACTGTTACAATTAAATACAAATGTATATATACATGCATATGTATAAAATGTATGTGTGTATGTGTACATATACATCATATAAATGTGTATATGTATGTACATATATACATAACACACATATACACACAAATGAATAACTGTGTTGGATTTACTCATCGGGATACACGTTGTCTACCCCAAGCTCCTGGATTTTGTCTTTGAATCCCTACTCTGCATCCAGCAGGTGCTATATACATGCTTGCAGAATTAATGCTTTCCAATAAACAAAGACGCAGCCTGACTCCAGTTTCCAACATCCATCCCTTCCTTCCCACTCAGGACCAAAACACCAGGGCCCCGTCCTTTAAGGACCACTGGGAGGTAGGTCCCCGGGGACCCTAAACAGGGGGTGACTCTGGTAGTCTCGTAACCTTCTCTGGGCTGATCAAAAGGATTTCATGCTTCCCTTGGGTGAGCTTGGTGGGGGGCTTCCCAAAGGGGCAAGGTCTCCCCAAAAGGACCTCCTACTTTCCTGAAGATGGAGGTGATTTCGGCTATCTTCGCCTCCTCCACCTCACTCACATCTCCAGCCTCGAGGCCTTTATCTCATCCCAGACACTAGACCCTCCTCCCCGAGTCCATCCCCCTCCAACCGTCACCTCCAGGCCCTCCGAGAGCTGGGGCGAGGAGGGCTGTAGTGAGTTGGAGGCGCGGCCCTGGCACTGGGGCGATGCTCACCCGGCACCAGCTCTTCAGGCTCCCCCATGTCGGGGGCGGCTCGGCACGGTCTAGGGCTGCGCCCCGTTCTCCTCGTTGGCGGCCCCCACGGTCCCCATGGCGCAGCTCCGGGCATCCGCGGGGGAGCGCGCCCCAGCTCCCGGAAGTCAACAAAGAGCCGCCAGGGGCAACGGGGGTGGGGCAGACGGCGAACGGAAAGCCACGGAACGGGGGAGGGGAAGGTGGAGGCAGAGAAGGGCCTGGGGATGCCGAGAATTAGGAAGAGAGGACCCGTCCCGGGATGGCGCCCGGATCGAGCGCCCCCACCTGGCTCGGAGGAGTCCTGAGGCGCGATGTGGGATGCTGATTTGAACCTCTGATAGACATGCGCATAGTGCACCACTTCTCCTGTCTGCCTCCCTAGTCTTTTTCTTTCTCCCAGTGATATATCCCAAAGCATTGTTATGCTGTATTGGCACAGACACTGGACCGAAGCGCAACATCTGTTTAAAAATGGATGCAATCTTATGATTAAAACTTTTCTATCTTCCAGCACTTAGTATAGTGCGGGGCATATAGTAGGCAATTAATAAATGCTTGCAGACTTAACTGATTTTTCCGTTTCTCTCATTGGCTACATAAGTCACACAATTGGAAACGTGCAAGTGTTTCGGATTTACTTATCGGTATAAATATTGTATTATGGAGGTTCAGGGCTGTTTCGGTTTTGTCCTTTGCATCCAACAGCTGCTTGGTAGGAAATTGTTCTAGAGAATTCAATTAAAAATCCCCTCTCCTCTATAGGGAGGTTGTGATTCAGTAATCCTGCCCTAGAACTCTGTGGTCACATGCAAACTTATTGTGGCCGTAGATCATCCATCCAGTGCTTATAAATAAATGCTAATTGAACTGAAATGATCAAAGAATCATTTCCAAAAACATAAAAACACTGTCTGACTCCAATTTACAACATTAATTACCATAGTCGTTGGAATGAGTCCAGATGACCACAAGCAGGGACTCATTGGCTGCAAAGTTAAAATTTTGGTATTCCTTGTAAATTTTTTGCCTCCTGAAACTGTAGCAGTCCGTTGTTATCAAGGAAAGTGTCTCAAACACATGGCCTTGCTGTAATTGGCATATATTGATTTGAATGCATATCCTCACCCAAAGGCACCTTTTAATGACAGAGTAGCTAACAATCTGAAATTCTGCAGCTTGGGCGATTTCAGTGGCTGCTGTAAGGAGAAGTGATCTAGAGAGCTCCTAATTTATTTAACCAATAACCCCAATCAATTTGTTGAGATTAAAGGGTGTGGTCCTTTGTCCAAAGGACATCTCCAATGGAAGTAGACATAAACCCTTTACACTTTGTGGGGAGGACATAAAATACTCCTCTGATAGGTTCCAATAACTTGCCTCCAAGATGATTGGCAACCTGGTGGATAGGAAAAAGATGTTCCAATTTTCATGAAAGAGAAGAAGATGGAGTCTGTAAACTATTGTCATAAAAACTTGACTGATTCCTGGGAAAATTTTAGAATGGATCATTAAACAGAATGTTAGTGAACATGTAGAAAGGGAAGCAGTAATTGCAAAGAACAAAGGTGGCTTCCTCAAGAACAGGTCATGTCAACTAACCTTATTCATTGATTTATCTACCTATTCATTTATTTATCTATTATAGGAAAAATATTAATAACAATCAGAGGAATTTGTCTAGTTGATATAGACTTTAACAAAACATTTGATAAAGCATCTCCTATCACAAGTGTAGAAAATGGAGAGAGGTAAATTAGAAGATAATACAAATAGATGGATTCACAATTAATGGATTTGTTTGTCTCAAATTTTTGTATGTGTATTTCTGTGTCTCAATCTCAATTTCCTTCTCTTTCCCCCCATTATTTCCTTTTTTCCTTCCTTTCTCTCTGTCTCCTCCTTATCCCCCCCCCCACACACAAAAAGGTTCATCCTAGGTCCCAACAGCAGCAGACTGCACAAGGTTAGAGTCTGACCAGGTCAGAGAAATAAAGACACTTTCCTCCATAATTGTTTTTTCCTCCAAATCTCAAGTCAGCTCTAGGAGTATCTTGGAAAATTGTCAGGAAGATCTCAACTGAGCCAGATGTCTCCAGATTGTCCCCTTGTCCTAGTTTAAAATCCAGTTTTTCTGGACTTCTCTGATCCTTTAACTTTGTTTTCTCATTACTATCTAGTTAAAGTCTTAGTATATCTATTGCCTTTAGAATATTTCCTAATTCTACGTGTATATGCAGCAATCAGGTTTTATTTGTTTTTGCAGCATGATCTGACCAAAACCCACTATACTAAGAGATAATGTTCAGATGTCCTGAAATATGCAGCCCCAGGACACATAGGTCCTATTTTGCCAATTGCAACCTTGGACAGATAAGACACCTAGCTTTTGGGGGATAAATCATAATCACGGAGAGAAGGTATGTTTGCTCTTCTATCCTAAGGAGTCCTTGACCTGGCAGCTGATGCTATTGAGATCTGGGATATACCTTTTTGTGAGTAGAAAGGAAGACGAGAAGGAAGGCAAGAGGAAAAGAAAGGTGGGAGAGAGTGAGAGGAAGGAATGAACTGTCTACTGATTGTTATTGGGTCTGATTTTTGATTCTTGTATCTTTTGAAGAGTTTCAGCAAAAGTTTGATTAGCATTGTTGTATTCTGAGAATAAGGATAGCTAGGTGACACAGTGGACAGAGCACTAAGCCTGGAGTCAGGAAAACCAGAATTCAAATCTGACACACTTACTAATTGTGTGAACCTGAGCACGTCACTTAACTCTGTCTCAGTTTTCTTATCTGTAAATGAGTTGGAGAAGGAAAAGGCAAACTACTCCAATATCTCTGCCAAGAAACCCCCAGATACCATTTAATAAATTAAGCAACAACAAAATTCTTAGGATACTCATTCTATATAAAATCTGGAAGGAAGGTGAGGTCTTTTAAGGCTAGTTCTAATTTATAATCTGATTTGGGGGGGATTCTTCCCTCTCTCCTCTTTAGCTTTGTTTTCTTTCTCTAATGTACTTAAAGCCTTTTGGATACTTTTTTATTCTAGAACTTTGTATAGCATTGAGGTCTTAGTGCTATCAGGGCCCCATTGAAACCAACTACAATCCTCAAGTTTGCAAGTGAAACACAGACAAAAGATACAGGTAATACACTGGTTGATAGAATCAAGATCCACAAAGATCTTAACAGGCTGACATATAAGAGTGAATCTAATAAAAATGAAATTCAATAGGGAAAAAAAAGTAATGATTTGCATTTGGCTTCAAAAAAAAATCAACTTCACAAATGTAAGATCTTGGAGATGTGGTTAGATACCAGTCATCCTGAAAAAAGATCTAGACTTGAGATGGAAAATGCCATTCTCATCCAGGGAGAGAACTATGATGACTGAATGTGTATCAAAGAATAGTATTTTCACAATTTTGTTGTTTGTTTGCTTGTTTTTTTTCTTGTGGCTTTTTTCCCCTTTTAATCTAATTTTTCTTGTGTAACATGGCAAATAGAAAATATGTTTAAAAGAACGGCACATATTTAACCTATATAAAGAGAGAAAGAGAGAGAGAGAGAGAGAAATTTGAAACACAAAGTTTTACAAAAATGAATGTTAAACACTATCTTTATGTGTATTTGGAAAAATAAAATACCATTTAAAAAAAGAAAAAAACATAGCTTATAGAAATAGCAAAGTTGTAATTCCACCATATTCTTTCCTCTTCAAACTTTATTAGCAGTATGATATTTTATTCTGGAAGCCACAATGTAAAAAGGATATTGATAAACTGGAGAGTGTCCAGAGAAGAGTAGTCAGGGTAGCAAAGGGTCTTGAATCCATGTCATATGAGGACTGGTTGAAGGAATTAAGCATGTTTAGTTCTAAGGAGAGAAGACTCAGAGAGCTATTATCTTCAAATATATAAGGGCCAGTATGTGGAGAAGGGATTTAACCTTTTCTCTTTAGCTTTAAAGGGCAGAAGTAAAACCAAGGGGAGAAGTTGCAATGAGAAAATGTAGTTCAGATGATATCAGACAATTAGTGCTATTGAAAGGTAGTATATAATATCTTTAAGGAGGTGATGAGTCCCTCCTTTCTGAAGGTCATTGAGCAGAGGCTGAGTCACTACTTCTCTGGTATGTCTTGGTAGGGATGATTTTTCATGCATGTAGTGACTCTATTTGGGTTTTTTTTTTGGCAGAGATACTAGAGTGGGTTGGCATTTCCTTCTCCAGTTTATTTTACAGATTAAGAAATTGAGGAAAACAAGGTTAAGTGCAACACACATTTCTGATTGGTTGTTTTTGTACTACTTTCACAGGTGACCTCATGCACCCCTTGGGGAGTACCCCCTTTGGAGACTACAGGCATAGGAAGTGCCTGGTGAACAAACTCTACCAATAAAATCAATAACTGTTCTCCAATTTATACTCTTTGAAAGTTGCCTCAGATACAAGGAGGTTAAATTCCTTCTTGGGTTCAAGCAGGAAGTAAGAGTCAGGAGATGGAACTTGAACCTGACTCTGAGGCCAGATTTTTATCCAGCATGCTACTCTGCCCCTTATGAAAGAGATGCTAAAAGATCAATGAAAACATCTTAATTTTACTTTAAAATTTTTTTTCACACAAAATCATTGCATTAAAAGAAAATATGATGGAATGGGAGAATATTTGAGTTACACATTTCTGGTAAAATGCTGAAAGCTAAAATGTGAATTTGCTTTGATTGGCTATATTTAGTTGCTATGAGAATTATGACTCTTTAATGGAGGAAGAATTTTTAAATGTACAGAAGAAAACAGAAAGTAGAGAAAAGAGACATAGATATAACCAAGACAGCTTTGAAAGTAGCATGTTGAAAAATCCTATTTTCTGTTCTATTTTGTATGTCAAAATATTTTCTTTTTTTGTATATCCATTAACTTGAGAAAAATATATTTAATAAAAAAACAAAATTATGTGAAAGTAAAATAGGATTTCAAGGAAATGGATGCTTATTTAAAAGATACAAATATGACAATTTAAAAAATTAAAGATTTTAAATAAATAAAACAATCCTAAAAAATGAAATGGAACAAACTAGAATGGAAAAATTCTCTCTGATCAAAATGGATTTACAGGTGAATTCTAATCAGTAACAAAATCTATGTCATATCAAACATCCTAAAACATTATGAAAAAAGACTCAAACACTTCTCATGAGATAAATATGGTGAAAATGCAAAATCAATGAGGAATAAAACAAAAAAATACATTCGAGTGATACCTGTGATAAATATTGATACAAAAATATTAAACAAAATCTTAGCAAAACTATTACAGCAATGTATACAAAAAATTATTCACTATGACAAAAATCAGATTTATTCCAGAGATGCAAGGAGCATCTATTACTAGTTAAACAATTAAAACAATTCATTACATTAAAACAAAAGAAAAAATCTACATAATTTATCAACAGATGCCAAAAATCCTTTGACAATGATAGTAATTTTTCTAAGACACCTGCAAAGTAGAGGCACAGAAAAACCATTTGATGATAATATACATTGAAAAATTAGAATAAACATACATACTTATGTGTTTGTGCGTTCCCTATATGCATTGTCATATATTCACATATATATACATAGATATATACATATAGATACACATATGTATTTACATATGTGTGATACTATATGAATATGGGAGGAAATAAAATCTTTCCCAATAAATGAAGGGAGAAGCAAATAGTAATGATGGAAGGGAGAGAATTTGTACTTTGCAGTGGTAAGCAAGGAGCATTCTGACTCCCATTCCTGGACCAAGTGGTTAGGAGTATTAGAGAAGACATACCTATTATTGAGAATAATAATTAGGGATTCAGTGCCATATGGGAAGAGGCAAGTCCTATGAACTTCAGAAGATGCAAATGACATGAGAGTCTAGAAAGAAGTTGAAAATGTTGGAGTGTTTTGCTAATTATAATATAGTAGGGCCCAAGAGCACAATGAAAGGGGATATTAGAGGTAGGGTTGAGACAGATGCAAGATCAAAGAATGGAAGGGAGAGGTCATAGGCTGATTTACGGTTAGTGGAGACCTTTGAGAGTCCAACTTCCTCTTTTATAGCTAAAGAAACTGAGTCTCAGAGAGATCAAGTGTCTTGTCTAGGGGTCACTTGGCTAGTTAGTATCCTTGAAGCAGGATTCCACCCAAGATCCTTCTCAATTTAAGTCCACTGTTCAATCTATTACATCATGAGAGGGATGGATCATTCTTAGACATAGAGGGATTCAATATTAGGACTTGCTTCTTAGGGAAATGGGGAAGAGCTATGTTTGGAAATAAACGTGATGTGTGGGCATCAATATATTTTGAAAACAAGTATAAAGGAATTTTCTTTTTGGTAATATTAGATAAAATAATTAGTATTTATACTTTATGATATTGATTAGTAACAATTCATACTAAGTATATATTTAACACATACCCCACCCCAAACTTTTATAATATTGTAACAGAAATCTTGTTGAACATCAGGAAGAGCAAAGAGGACAGAGTTTGATTTTTCAAAAATGGTTTAGGTTGTAGCAAGGTTGATGTGTCAATTTTCCTTTAAATCTCTTATCTCCCTACCATTTAGTCACCTTGATTAAAAGGAGACATAACTGATATTGATGGAAAGAGAAAGCACAAAGACAAAGATAAGCAAATAATTAAACATAAATAACTTTTAATTATACTCACCTAATACTATTAAGGGATAATGTCAAATGTCAAGATCACTTTGTCAAATCACAGGGCAAATTGAGGAAAAGAGAAACAAAGAAGGAATATAAAACATTTCGAAAGATGTATTTCCAGATTCCAAAACTTTTCTTTTCTTTTTTTTCTTTTCTTCAGTATAGATCTTAAAAATTCCGTTGACTTTTTGAACTACTAAATCTGAAACACAACCCCCAGTAAATCTCAGAGCATATTAAAAAGACCAATCTAAGGATTTAGCACATCCTAAAATAGTCCTAAAGGCCCCAGGCCTCCACAGTAGCTAACAAAGTGACCAGTCTTCCCAAGGAGGCCAGTCCTGCTGGTAACTTTCTATAGTTTAATCTCTGGGGAATTGGAGGTATCACCTCCTTAGAGCAACAATACTAGAAACTGCCCATTGATTTCACCTTAAGTTGACAACAATTTTGCTAAAGATCAATTCAACCTTAGCCTTTATGCAATCCAAGGTCACTCAGTCAGTATGCCTACTTAATCTTGTGTTAACACTGCTATGAGGAAGGAGAGCAAATATGTGGGGCCTCCACAAAAATTCACACCTAATACACACAGATAGAAGAGGTTTTGATAGTATACCAGCTGTAGGAAAGAAATCCAAACTGGGCTGAAGCAGGGAACAGTCATTACAACCCAAAATGATTTTAAAATTGTAATCTCACTGGGGATATTTCCAACATCCTTGCAATCATTTTATGTTCGAATGACCAGGAAAATCTACCATAGAAAATGACTGTTTGGACTTTGCCTTGAACAAACAGGTGGTAATTTGTAATTAGTTTTTAAAAAATCAGGCTATTGTAAGACATAAGTTTTATGATCTCTTTTTATTACTATGAGACTATATCAAAAGGCAGGAATAGCAGTTAGCATTTACTTTTGTAAGTCTTTTGTGTTATTCAAGCACTTAACAATTATTAATTGCTTTACATAAATACCAACCCTGGGGGAGTAGATCTGTTATAATCCCAGGGTCACAAAGCAGGGGGGGTGGAGGTGGGAACCTAAACAAACTCAAACATTCAAAAGTTCAGTAATTGTACAGCTAATCATAGGGATTGGAACAAAAAAAGTTTTCATCATTTAGCTATTGTGCTAGCCCGGAAGAAAATCAGTCTTCAAACACAGATTGAAAAACATTATCCTTGCAAACAAAAGATTTACATGATATAAAGCTTATTATCTTATTATTTAAACCACTTGTTTTATATGTAATCCTTATGTCAGAGGTTCCATCATGATATGAAAGGTCTGAGTCACACTTGAGGCATCTCTCATGTCTTTGATTTGTTAATGCCATAAAAATGATCTGGGAACTTCAATATTTGGCACTCCCTAGATAGTACCCCTTATAATAGTTATATCAAACTCACATAAAAACAGGGCCATTAAATCAAACACAAGGAATCCAGCAGACCAGCAGTATTAATATAACTCAGCAATGTTACATAATAACATCATTTATTAATATATAACATGTTATATTACATTATAATGTATCAATGTTAATACATTAACATGTTATTTATAATATATTCATGTTTATGTTTATTTATGTAGTTAATGTATGATTAATATTAATAATATGATGTATTAATATTATATACATGTTGTATACTTATTTATTATTTTCCCCAATTTATTCAAACCTTCTCCCCACCAATTTCCCAATATTTCTCAATTACATTGGCTGGGCAGCGGGGAGTATTGTGGGGCCTTGTGAGATCTCTGTCTTATAATACTATACAAGCCCACAAAGTATGAATAGTTTTATTCATATCTTAATATAAATAGACAGATCTCACATTTGAGTCTTTTGACCAATGCAGGGTTGGCAATCAATAGAACAATGGACGTAAATTCAAAGAAGATACATTCAAATTCCACCTCACTTTCTAGAACTATGTGACTTTGCTTAGCTTCTCTCTGCCTCAGTTTCCTCATCTGTAAAACAGGCTCATTGCAAAGATTATACAAGATAATGTATCTGTATATATACATAGATACAATGTATCTATATATATATATATATAGATGTATATACATATAATGTATATATACATCTATATATAGTATCCCATTAAAGCACTTGATAAATCTTTTGTTATTGTTGTTATTATCTCTCCTCCACAGATCTGTACAGTCTTAGAACAGTAAGGCTCAGAAGGGAGAGGGATACTATTGGAATTTTTTCACCCAAATTCATGTTCCCTTGCACTCTTTTGTCTGTGATCTGCCTAGATGGCCCTCTTACACTTCCCTTCTCATTCTCCAATTATGCTATCAGACCCTCCTCCCTTCTGATGTCCCTTCCCTATCTTTTTTTTTCTACTCCTTTCATGCAGTGCTCCTCTGCTCCCAGCAGGTGGCAAAACCATCAGTGTCATTGCCTTCCTTCCCAAATCCTTCCAGCTGGCATCTTTCAGGCAAGGCTCTTGTTCTTGCTCTTTGAAATTCAGCTCTCTTCCAGCAGATGACGCTGCGTTCTAGAATTATTCAGCAAGCTGCTTCTAGGTAAAGCAGAAAGCATGCGCTCCTTCCATCCTGAGGTGAGAAAAGGGTACAGATATATAAGCATTTTAAAAAAGGGGAGGGAAAAGGCTCCTCGTACTGGGATGAGTTCAAGCAGGCAGGAGAAGGGCAGCATTTTGAAAATTCATTTGTAGATTGTACCCCAATTAGTAGGCAAAAAAAGAACATGATTAGAATGCAGAATAAATAAAATAACAGTTTTTAGTGTCCAGTAGCAGTAGGGGTCAGTTGGTAGCTTCAAGTGCTACACCTAGAGTCAGGGAAACTCATCTTTTGAGAACAAGTCTAGCCTCAGATATTTATCAGTTATGTGACTCTGGGCAAATCACTTAACTTTGCCTACCTCAGTTTCCTCATTTGTGAAATGAGCTGAAGAAGGAAAAGGCAAATCTATCTTTGACAAGAAAACCTAAAATGAGATCATTAAGAGTCAGACACATTGAGTAACAAATGTATCCCCCAGATCCCATTTTTAACAACTTTTTGTATGTTATCTTCCTCCACTAGAACACAAACTCCTTGAGATCAAGAATTTTCTATTGGTTTATATTCCCAGTGCTTAGCAAAAATACTAACAAGTACTAACAAATACTAACTTTCTAACAAGTATTTATGACAAGTGTTTTCTCTATCTTTCTAGGGCAGAAAGAGTTAATCAGTGAGAATCTCATTGACTTGTAGGTTTTAGCAGCAGAAGAATACAGAAATATTGAATACACACCAAACTATGAAGTTTGGACCTTTACTGAGAGTGTTATTGCACATGTTCATAGGCTTCTAGTATCATATGATTTAAAGTTAGAAGTGACCTAAAAGGTATATAATCCAACCTCTTCATTTTCTATGATGAGGGAATTGAGGTCCAGTGACTTCAAATGAATTAGGACCTGAAATGTGATTCTCTGATTCTGATACTATTTTGTCATCTTGGGCAAATTAATGCTATATCTCTAGCTTTTATTTCCATTTGTTAAAAAGGACTCTTCATGGAGAGGGGATGTCAAAGGTCACTTTCAGCTCCTCAATATTATGATTAATTAATATTTGTTGAGTTGGACTGAATTGAAAATGGATGACTAATAGTGAAAATTTTAAGTACCATGATGGGTAGCAAAGATAGAAGCCAGAGGGGATTGTGCATTAAATTAAGTAGGTTAAATGGCTGACTGATAGCTCCTGTTAGTATGATTGGCAAGGTGGTCTCCAAGCTCCACAGTGGATACCTTGAAAACTATGAAAGTAAACAAAATTTAAAAGAGAGTCAGGGACTCAGAAGCAAATTCACTTTGTTGAATTCAAGAACCCAAGCTCTGAGTATAACCCATCCTTCCATGGAAAGTCCAAAGAAAGTGGGCATCAAATGCTTTCTGGGAGATGAAGCAAGAGACTATGAAAAGTTGCCTGTTCTTTAAACTAATACAACGTCCCAGCCTAATGTGGCTAAACTGCAAATAAAGGTCTTCTCAGATCAGAAGAGCTTTGTTTCTTTGAATATAGGGCCATCTCTTCAAATAGGCTGTTTATTTTGCTTGATTTAAGAAATCTACCAGTTCTCCCTAACTTCCAATATCTTTCTTAACTATCCTGATGCCTGGAATTCTTACTAGGTGGGGGAAAGAACCAAAGGTCATTAAGAGTTTGCCATTTCATACAAAAAAAAATAATAAAGCTGTGCCATTACACATCAAGGAGTGGCCATGGTTACATGTGTTTTCTATTTGTTAGCAATTTGCTTAACTTCCCTGATACTCAATTTCCTTATCTGTTAAATGAAAGGAGGTGGACTTGCTGGCCCCTGAGATCCTTCCTAGAACTATGATCCAATGAGTTCAAATCCAAAACAAGCAAACTTTCCTCATGGATTATGAGAGTAGGACTTCTTATTTAAGAGTGTTATGGACGCTTGGACTATTGGGATTCTCTTATTTGCATTGGAGTTTTTGCTTTGTCAATAACATTCCTGTTGACAATGTTTGGCAATCATGCTTGAAAGGGAGGATCTGGGGCCTGCCTACCAAGATATCCAATGGAGAGTTTTCTCCAGATTTCTGGGTGGGATCTATAGCTAATAGATAAGTGGTATCATGAAAAATAGCCTAGTCCTTCAAGGCAGAGATATTTCTGATACAAGGAGTATGCTATATCCTCCTGTTTCTCACTCTACCAGATGAAGAGCTAGATGGTACAAAGAGTAGAGTGTTGGACTTGGATTTAGGAAATTCTGAATTTGAATTCTGGCTCGGATACTGACTGTCTCTGTGACTCTGGATAAATTATTTAACCTCTCTCAATCTCAATTTCCTCACTTGTGAAATGAGAATAATAAAAGCACCTATTTTAGGGTTGTTATAAGGTTCAGATGACATAAAGTTTGCAAAGATCTTTGCAAACCTTAAAGTGCTACATAAATGCTTATTGTTATTATTATTATTATTATAAAGTCACGTGTCCTAATCCTATCTCTCCATATTCATCTTACTACAGCAAAGCATAGAAATTAGTGACATAAAAATCTGGGAGGTTTTATCTTCTTTGCTCTCTAGCAAGTTTGGGAACTATGCTTAAGATCAATAATTTCCAGGATCATGTGTTACTTTAAACATATATGCTAAGGAAATGACTAGCAAAAGAATGGTTTTAAATGTATACAACAGGAGAAAATAAGAGATTTCTCTTACATATTATGATATAGCCTTTATCTTTGGGTCTTAGGTACTATATGGAACAGGGAAGAGCTAAAGCACATTTCCTGTCCGCCTTTTCAGAACACTGCCAAGGAAAACAGGCCACATAAACAAGCCTTAACCCAGTGGGGAAAGAACATCCTTGAGAGAGAACCCATAACCTCCAACAAAGATGCTTATGCTGAGATCAGTATTACTGCTGGAATGAAGACAACAATAGCTGAATTAAATCCATATAGGTTTTCTCAAATCAGAAAAGCTTTCTATATTAGAATAGAATAGAATGGCCAGCTCAACCAGTCAACCATTTATCCTGCTTGATTTAAGGCACAATCCCTGCTAGCTTCTATTTTTCCTACCCATCATAGTACCTCACTATTAGTCATCCAATTCAATTCAATCCAGTTCAATAAACATTAATTAATCATAATATTAAGGAGCTGAAAGTGACCTTAAACATCATCTCTCCATAAAGAGCCCTTCTTTTTTATAGATAAGGGAAAGTAAACCTAGAGAGGTAGCATTAATTTGCCCAAGATGACAAAATAGTAAGTATCAGAACTAAGATCTGAACCTTGGTTTGATGATAAAGGAGTCAAAGTTACTTTCCCTTTGGGACCTCAGCTTCCTCACTTCCCATTCTAAAATCCAATAATGTGACTTAAGAGTCTTTAGAAGAATAATGTATACCCCAGAAGGGATAGGACTGAGTCTGCCACATTTAACATGGGATTTTTTTATCCTACAGAAAGAGCAGGTCTGGCAACTCCATTGGTATTGTTTTCTTTTCTACAGTTTCTGGTGGAATCTTTACAGAAGTAAAAACCTTTCCAAATATCCTACATTAGAAGGGTTGCTCAGTTGGACTGTATTTCTACGAAAGGAAAAAATGGAAATAAGTGGCAATAATGTTCTCTTTCTATGACTCTAACTTACTTCCTACTGTTGCTAATTATTTTTTCTTTTACTTCTTTTTTTTCCTGAGGCATTTGGGATTAAGTGACTTGCCCAGGGTCACACAGCTAGGAAGTATTAAGTGTCAGAGGCCAGATTTTAATTTGGGTTCTCTTGACTTTAGGGCTGTTACTCTAAACACTGTACCATCTAGTTGCCCTTCTGTTTCTAATTTTTCCAGCGTCCCAAACTATATCATCATCACTATCACCATCATCACAGATATCTTCTATTTATTCATTATTTATTTATATTATATAAATTATATATAATTATAATCATATGTTAACATATTATATTTAATGTATATTGTATTTGTATAATATATTATATCACATAAATACATTATATAAATTATTTATTTGTATAAATTTATATTAGATAGTTATATAAATATATATATTTGTATTATTTATTTATGTACATAGTTCTTTATGCATACTTTATTTGGCATACACAATCTCATGGTTGCATTATATCATATCTCATTTGAGCAACAAAACCTTAATAAATTGAATATCTTGTCTTCAATCCTTAGAGAGTCTAGCTGAAAGTGTATATTCCATGCAAATGTAGTAAACTTTGAGATCTTTTTAGTTCATTTTGTCTAAACTTATGACTATGGGGAACTTCCAATGTGAATATTCCTTTCACCAATGCAGATCAACAGTTCATCTTTAACCTAAAGGTTTTAGAAGATTTTTGAGATTCCAAAAGATTTAATATTATGTATGTAATAATACAATTAGTATATGTCAGATTTAAGACTTGAAATTGTGTTTTTATTTACACTAAAACCTGTATCCACTATACTTAACCTCTTAAATTTCTTAACCTTCCATAACTAGTAACTTAAATGCAGTAACTGCAAATTTTAGAGACTAGGCTACTACATTTTGTCAATTCATTTATGTTAATACAAAATTATATATAATCTGTCATTCAACAAATACTGATTACCTAATATGTGCAAGGTAATTATAAAGAAGATGAAATGGGATAATGTGCATAAAGCTTTTACTATTCAGAAAGTGTTCTTTACATGTAAGCTGGTATGCATGGTAAGCATGGTATGCATGAAAGTAGCGTGAAGATACAAAAAAGCCACTAACGTCAGAAAATGAGCAAGAGAACAAAAATGTGCACCATGTGTATGTGACATTTTTGGAATTAGAAGAAATTTGAAGGAGGTAGGAAAATCCCATTGTAGCCACTATGTTGTCACTTTCAACAGTGGCAAGAGATCCTTTAGCTTTATGTTTAAGTTTTAAGCTTTGGCTTTAGGTACTCCTTGGGCCACAACTGGAACTATACTATCTCACTCATTCATTTATTTATTTACACATCTATTCATTCATCAAATATTATTATATAACTAGTGTGTTCAGAGGACACTGCTTGAATTGCCTTGGGGAAGCAATGAACTTTAAAGACAGAACAAAATGCTTATAAGTATATAAAAATATAAAAATAAAATAAGTATATAAAATTAGAGAACCAATTCTCTCTATGCCCTGATATTTGTTCTTATGGCCACTAAGTATCCAATATTTCCAAAATTCTAAAATCAGATAATGCTTGTGGGCCTTAAATTATGAGATAAGAGAGTCAATATATGGGATATATTTCAGTTCCTATTCTGATTAAGAATCCTTGCCAGGACTACTGAAGTTCCTCATTCATGTAGCAAATATATTAATTTCAAAATATGTGTTATTATGAAATGTTAACACTGAACTAAGTGCTTGAGGAGGTATGAAGATAAGACATAGGCTCTCCATGAAGTTGCTTATAAAATACCACAGCATGGTGAAATGACATTTACAAAGATAAATAAAATAATATAGTATAGGTCATTATAAATGGAGTAAGTGAAATTTAAAGAGTGTGAGATCAAATGGTCAAATGAGAATGTAATTCTGCTTTTAGGAGATTAAGAATTATTTATTAAGCACACATTGCAAGTTTCAATGAATAACATAAGACTAATTGAGACTTATTGGGAAAGAGGATATCCTCAAATATGAAGATCTCAAGGCATCATCAATTGTCTACTGGACATTTTCAAATCAATGCCCTGGAAGCATATCATACTTAATACATTCTAACAGAACTCAATAACCTCTCCCCCAAACCTACATCTCTTCTAAATCTCCCTATTGCTATTGAACCCATCATCATTCTCTCAAATTCCCAGGAACAAAATCCAAGCATTATCCTTGACTCCTCACTCTCTCATTCCACATATATGCTCAGTTGACAAATTTTGCTACTTCTACCTTTAGAATCTCTCTCACATTTGATCCCCTTCTTTGTATTCATCACCTTAGTGCAGATCCTTGCCACTTCTGGCTTAGGTTGTTGAAATAGTTTTCTCATTGGCCTTTCTGCTTCAGATGTCTCTCCTTTCCAGTTAATTTTCTGTACTGATGTTGAAGTGGTTTCCCTTAAGCCAATATATAACTATGCCATTACTTTTCTAAATAAATTTCAGTGGTTTCCTAATGCCTCTAAGATAAAATGTAAATTCTTCTGTTTTTTTAAAACATCTTTTTAAAACTCTCAACAGCTTGACCTCAACCTGTTTCTTCAATTTACCTGTACATTGCATACCTTTTTTTATTCTGAGATGCAGTCAGACCTGGCTTTGTCTCCATTCTTTATAAACGACACTCCATCTTCCATTTCCTCATCTTTATGATGGATGCCTCTCAAGACTAGAAGGCAAGCCCTCCATAGGGCTTTCTCTTTCTCACAGAATCTTCTTTAAGATGTAACTAAAGCACCATTTTCTACATGAAACCCATCCTTATTCCCAACTGCTAGTTCTTTCCCAATTCAAATTACTTTCTATTTAAATAACTTATATAGTATGTAGCATTATATATAGTCATATTTATTTATTGTTTACTCACCTTTAATAATAATAATAATAATGATAGCTAGTATCTATATAATGCTTTCTATATGCCAAACTTTTGCTAAATACTTTATAAATATTATCTCATTGGATCTTTGTAACAACCCTGGGAAACATATGCTAGTATTATCTCTATTTTATATTTAAGGAAAGTGAAGTAATAGAGAGACTTGCCCAGGGTCAAACAACTAGAAAGTATCTGAGGCTGGATTTAAGATTGGGTCTTCCTGACTCTAGGTTTAGAAGGCCATCCACTCCCAAGTGCAATCCAGATACCTTAGAATGTGAACACCTCAAAGTTAGAGAATGTTTCTGTTTTTTTTTGTACTTGTATCTCCAGCATCTGGAAGATATTTGGCATTTAATGAATGCATGTTGCCTTTTTCTTTATTCTATGTTTTTACTTCCTATTTTCCCCTTCCTTTACAGAGAAATGCTCATTCTCAGTTTCGATGTGTTAATATTGATACTAGCTGTTCATTAAAATTATATTTTGGAGGCATTTCTGAGCTCCCAAAATAATGAAAATTTGTGTTCTGCCATTTCCTTTATCATGTTCTGAGTAATTTTTTTTAATTTCCTAGAGTAATATAATATTTTGATACTGTGGTACAGGGAATAAAGGGGACCCACCTTGAAATTAGGGCAGCTAGGTGATGCCGTAGATAGAGCTCTAGGCCTGAAGTCAGGAAGATTTGTCTTCCTGAGTTAAAATCTAGCTATCCTGTTTGCCTCAGTTTCCTCATCTATAAAATGAGCTAGAGAAGGAAATGGCAAAACCACTCCAGTATTTTTGCCAAGAAAACTCCAAATGTTGTCACAAAGAGTTGTACATGATTGAATAACAGAAAGAAGAACTTAAAATTAGCAAGCTGAGTATTAAAACTTTGCTTCTGAAACTGACTTTGTGACTATGGGAAACTCATTCACTCTTTCTTTTTTTCTTTTTTTTCTGGGGCAATTGGGATTAAGCAACTTGCTCAGGGTCACACAGCTAGGAAGTGTTAAGTGTCTGAGATCACATTTGAACTCAGGTCCTCCTGACTTTAGGACTGGTGCTCTACCCACTGTGCCACCTAGCTGTCCCTCTCACCCATTCTTTATATGCCCAACCAACTTTCAATAGACAAATTACTATTTCTATAGACAAATCACCAGTGAAAAGAATTTCTACACCAAATTTTCCTTTACCAATGAAATTACAGGTCCCAATGAACCAACCAACAAAAACTAACAATAGTTCACGTTTATATGAAGTTTTGTGCTTATAAAGTGTTTTATAAGTGTTATCTCAATTGAACTAATTTTATTCTACCTTGACCACAGTAGGCAATCAATAAATATTTGTTAATGGATGGTAGTTGTACCTACCATTATGTGATTCAATCAAAAGATTGAGGAAAAACCTCTCTTGGCTTGACTCTGCAATGGAAAGCAAGAGTTAATATCCCTTTAAAAATACACACCAATGCAATTTGGATTAAAGTACACCTGCCCCTTAACCCTGAACAGCATGGATCCTAATCAGGAAGGCTAGATAAAGTGGTTGAAAGGTGGTATTACCTTTGCTCCCTTATTCACATAGAAGGTTCTCTCTTAAACAAAGGTGCTTCTTCTTGCTGACTCTGTGCAGAGGAATTCTTTCGTACTTGCAGTTGTCCTTTCCATTATCAGCCAAAGATGCTATTTAATTTGAATACCTTGCTGAGGAGTGCAGCTTTCCACCAAGGAAGCCGGTTGGCAGTTCGAACTTTTCAGTAAGTGCTCAATTTGGACTTTCTCTTATCTTGGGAATATTAACAGCTCTGGGGATGAAGGAAAGTATATTCTGTTCAAAATGTAGTAAGAAAATTGTCTCCTCTAGGCATTAGGGTTGGATCCTTTTAATTGAAAGGGTCATAGTTAATTTAATATGACCAGAATTTGAATTGTCCTTTCTTGTTTCTGCACTGATCACATTGCATTTTTTGTCTACTGTGGCAGGTAGAATTGTATTATTTCATTTCTATCATAATTTCAGAGCTAGAACAGACCTTAGAAGTTATCTGGTCCAACCCTTTCATTTTACAGATGAAGAAATTGAGTCCAAAAAAATTTTTGTGGCTTGCCCTTTCCATTCCAGTCATATGTAATCCAGCACATTCTAGTCAGAATCTTTAAATTCTAAGCAACCACTTGAGAAAATTAAGGAATTAATTTATATTGGGCTACCACCAAATATCTGAGTAGTAAGATGGCATAGCGCAGTATTTCCCAAACTTTTGTTCTCAGTATCTTTATATTAAAAATTATTAAGTATCTATCCAAAGAGTTTTTATGTGGGCTATATTTCCAGATATTTATCACATTTAGAACTCATTGAGAATTTGGAGACCTTCTGCAAGAGTTTCAGAGACCCCCTAAGATTCTTTGGATTATACTTTGAAAACTACTGGTATAAGCAGATAGAGATCTACATTCAAAGTCAAGGACACATGAGTTCTTGCCCTGCCTCTGACACCTATTTGCTTGGAAGTCTTGAGTAAGACACAGCCTCTGAATCAATCTATTAAGCAATAAAATGTATTAAGCACCTGCTATCTGCCAAAGCAATTCTAATCTATACCTGTGGAGGAAGTTTCCACACTGGGCATCCTCTACAGGGATGAAATCATTGCTTTAGACCAGGGAGAAAAATCAGTGAATATTTGCTGAATAAAAGGCATAGAAAGAAGTATTTAACAATATATTCTTCTCAACCCATTTTTTATGACTTCTTATTGTCTCTTAGGAAAAATATAAAGTTCTCTGAATTCATATATAACCTGAACCCAACCTGTCTTTCCAATCTCATTGTCTATCTCTTGCCTTCCTACTTTTTGTGATCTAGCCATACATAGATCATATATCTCTGTTCCTCCTACATAATACTGTCTCCTACATCTGTGCCATCACTAACTATCTCCCATGCATAGATATGTTCATCTCTTCTTACCTTCATCTTCTAGAGTCTTGTTTTTCCTTTAAGATACAGCTCAATATCAGTCATCACATTAACACAATACATGGTTTATTGAACAGGCATAATCAGTGGCCTAATATTTTAATACAATATAGTTCTGTTACATGTATACTATATATTATAAATTACATTTCAGAACATAAATATAATTTATTTCTATCTAAATAAAAATGCTGCTCAAATACCACGTTTTGTATGAAGCCTTTCCTGTTTTCCCAAATTGCTAGTATCCTCCCTCTCAAACTTTATACTTCCCAAATACCAATATCTTGTATTAAATGCTTTTAGTAGATTTGTATTTATTAATTTTGTTTTTATGTTACATATATTTTATATTAACTTCTTGTCTTTTCCACTAGAATGGAAAGTTCATTGGGAAAAGGGATTTTTTTTTTGATTTTTATACTCTGTGCTTGACAGACAGTAGGCTCTCAACTGATATTTGTTGATTGATGGATCTAGAGATACCAGTGTTTATCTAATCTTTGGACAGACTTAAAATTAAACACTAAAGGATTTAGAAATAAATATATGATAAAGTCATAAGAAGAAAACTTTCTGCCTAATGGAAATAAAATGATTTTTTTTTCATTTACATTTGAAAATTCTGTATTGTGTTGGCCTGTATATCTTCATATTCTCTCTGAAATGGCTATTTCTTGATTCTTGATTCTAGGAATTGGAAGAAAGATGCTTTAAAGCAAGGATAGAAATAAACAGCTATCATGTTCTCAGGAAAATAGCCATAATGAACTTCCAGACTTTCTCTTTCTTTTTTTTTTTCAAAATAAACATAATTGTTCTAATAGATATTATCTCATCAAAATGCATATGATCTCCAGCAATATAGATTGCAAACTATGTATGCTTTCTTGTTCTTATCCTTCTATAAGATCAAACACAGGTTTATCCTAAACCCTGGAGGGCTTTCTTAATAACCATAAACTAATTAAATAAAGGACAATAAGGATAAAAATCATATACACAAACCATAAACTCAAACTATTTACAGTATGCCAATTTATTTCTACTCAATATGCAGGCATTAAGAACCTATTATGGACCAGGCTCTGGGATGAGGGTGGGGAAAGATAGGAGGCTAGAATGGTATACAAAGTAAAAAAAAATTTAAAATATCTGTCCTTAAGCAGTTATTTGGGGATGGGGGAATAAGCAAACAAGTAAATAAGTACATACAAAGAAAATTCAGATTAATTTCTGAATGGTGAGAAATGGGGACAGCACTAAGTTTAGGGATCAGAAATAGTCTTTTGTACGAAGAGAAGGCACCTGAGGTGCACTTTGAAGGGATCCAGGATTTAAAGAGGGGAGATTAAGGAGAGAGGAATTCTAGACATGGGGGACAGCCTGTACAAATAGGCAGGAGATAGAATTTCAGGAACCACCAATAAGCCAGTTCATTTGGAACACAGAGTACAGAGGGTGAGTAATTTGACATCAGCTGAAAAGATAGGCAGAGACCTCAATTTGGCAACCACATGAAGGATGAATTGGAGAGAGGAGAGATTAGAAGCAGATAGACCAGTTAAAAGGAATTGCCAGGATCTAAGAGAGGAATGATGAGAGTGAACTTTGGTGGCAGATTATTAGAGAGAAGGGGACAGATGTCAGAAACGTGGAGTCAGTTGCAAAAATATAGCATTTTCTTTTGTTAAAGTTCATATGCATGGATTTTAAGGGTAGAAATAACACCTTATTTATTTTGCTCTGGCCATAGGAGATTTTAAAACAAAGTTTCTATGTTGAACTTTGGGAGGCACTGTGGTGTCATTGAAGAAACACTGGGCTGAAAAATCTTTAGACATAATATAAATTGAGCTCTATAACCTACTCATGGGTGGTCTTGAAAGTGTCACAATCCTAGAACCCAGTTTCTTCACTAATAAAGTAAGAGAGCACAAACTAGAGGATCTTTGAGGTCCTTAACAAATCTAGAATTCTAAGCTTCTCTCTCTCTCTCTCTCTCTC
>JAJPUD010002872.1:0-19551 GCA_023553655.1 Myrmecobius fasciatus
GTTTTTCAGTGAACTGTTTTCTTTTTCCAATTCACCAGTCCTATTTTCCAGTTTTTGATATTTCTGTTGCCCTGATCTCAATTTATTTCCCCATTCTTCTTCTAGCTCTCTTTTGAGATTCTTAATGCAATCATCCAGGTAAGCCTTCTGAAAGGGAGACCAACTTAAGTCTGCCTTTGTGGCTTCATCTGGGATTGTTTTCATAATGTCAGGATCTGGGGACTGTTCTATTTTTTCTCTGTAAAAGCTTTCTATGGTGAGAGCTCTCTTCTGCTTCTTGCTCATGATTTAAAGTTGGGATATTGGTCAAAACCAGAGAAAACTGCAACAATTTGTATTTGCCCTGGGGCAGTTTGCCGAGTTGACTTCCGGTCTGAGGCTGGTTGGGCTAGATTCGCACTAGGACCACGTTTTCAGCTGCTCTCGATCCACCCCTTTCCAAAGGCAGATCTGCCAAAGCACCTGCCCGCAAGCAGAGCAAAGTGGCCCAGGCGTCTCCCAGGGGCTTCCTGGTTGCCCCAAATCCGCCCCTGTATCGCAGCCCTGACTTTCGCCCAGGCTGGAGTCTGATCGTGACCAGCGGCCGATTTCCCCTGAGGCTAACCTTCTCCGGAGTTCTTTCACAGTAGATCTTTGATAAAAGTGCATTGTAGTCCAAATGCTTGGCGGTGCTCTCACTTAGAAACCAGTTGGAAGGCTTACTTTGTCTGGGTTTGAGGGAATGTCCCAGGAGTTCACAGAGAAAGCTGTCTGCAGTTCGCCATCTTGGCTCCGCCCCCCAATGCACTAACTTCTTAATGTAGCATTTAAGGCCTTTTATGGATTTATTTCTGCCTTTAATATATAGGTAATGTCATTGGGATAGAAATTTCTCCATGATGTGAATCACACTCCATTCACACTTATTCATCTTATGTGACACTCATGCATTTCCTTTCATAAGTTTGCTAGTTATTATGGTGATCCAATGTATTGTGGGGCTTCCTCTAATTGCTGTGACTTTTCATGGACACCAATGAAACATGGATTATCCATAATTTAGCTCTTGCTCATAAAGTTGTTTTACAATTTTTTAAAAAAATTTCTGCCTCTTTCTGATGACATACATTACTTTTTCTTTATTCATCTCATCTTTATAATATAGTAAGCCCTGTCCATCTATCTTGAAGCTCTCTTTTGTCCTTTAAATGACCTTTAACCTGTCTTAAAATTTTTTTTGATAAAGTATTACTTTAAATTTTTCTCTTTCCTTTTCACCTCTTTAAATCCTAACCATTCTTTTAAATTAAGCTTGTCTCACTTCTTTCATGAGGTATATCTTGAGAAATTCATCACATAGCTCTCTCTACTTTTTTAAATCTCTAAATTACTTATTATATGCACTAATGACATCAATTGTGCAAATATATAATTACTTATTACTTAACTGTTTCCATATATGGCATCTCTCTAAATTATAAACACTCTAAATTTATAATTATAAAATTATAAACCTTATAAATAAAATTAAATTATAAATTTATAAACTCAAGAATAAGTGGTCTTTTAACCTCTTTTTATCTCTTATCATGCTATGCATATAACAGAAATATAGATAGTGAATAACATTGTCATGAGATTTAGCAAACTTTGTTTTTCAGGGATATGTATCAGATTAAAAACTCTGGTGTAGCAAAATGAATACAAATGTTAAAATTAGATCAATTTATATATTACCCCTTTTCCACTTATTTTCAGATTACCCTAAATTGTATTTTAGAACTTTTCCCATTTATCATTCATCATTGATGTATATTGAAATAAATTTAGTTTGCATACTAATTCTGTGGAACAATTTCAAACCTTTGATGCATTATTGCCTTTTGATTTTAATTGCTACCATAATCACTTAAAACAATGATTGGAGCTTCCAAAAGTTCAATCTTAATAATGGAAGTATCTGGCTTGTTAAAATGGAAGCAGTTTTTCTTAGAATTTTCCAACATCTATTTCAATTGATCCCAGCATGTGATACCTATTTTAGCAATTACATTCTAGAGAAGATGCATGAAATGGTATATAGGGCATAAAAAAGATATCTTGGGAATTTTGTAGATATGTGTGAAGAACTGAGCAAAACACATTTATATTGGGTTTAATGTTCCTTTAATCTCTAATTCTCTTAGTCAAAATTGATGTCAGTTGATATCAAGTACATATCATATTCTCAGAACACTTTTGATTTGAAATTAATCAGTGAATTCAGTCTGTCATTTTTTGTTATTGTTTATCTTTTTTTTTTAAGCAGATCGTGACATTATGATGTTGAGTATAGTATAGTATAGTGTGTTCAGCTGTGGCTTATCAGTCCAGTATGAATTTAAAAGGCTGTACCACATGTTAGGCAAAAGTAATCTGTTAGAAAATTTGAGATGGAGATTTCTTTAGATTTGTGTGGCTCATCTTTTGCTTTGTGTTAACATGATTCTACTTTGCTCTTGAAATACCGTACCTTCTTTGAGATGGGTATGCCATGTTGGGTGGCCCTGTATCAACATCTATCATGTTGCATAATAAATATTAAAATTCTTTAAAAATTCTCTTTAAAGAGACCTTTAATGTTCTTATATTGCTTATTCTGATCATTGTCTGAATGCTTGCTTTGTACATTTACTCTGTAAAATGGGCTTTTAAGTATGTGTACTTTTGGCACTTGGGCTATGTGGCCAAACCATTGGAGTTGTGCTTTTTGCAGCAAAGTATGAATGCTTGATAGTTCTATTCAAGAGAGGGTCTCTGTGCTCTGTACCTTATCTTGCCAGATGGTCTTCAGAATATTCCTAAGACAATTCAGATGGAAACAATTAGTTGTTCTGATGACAGAATATCCAGGTCCACAGGCATACAAAACTGAAGTCAGAACTCTGAGGTATCACTATATACTTTTCAGATTGGCTAAGATAACAGGAAAAGATAATGATAAATGTTGGAGGGGATGTGGGAAAACTGGGACACTAATGCAGTGTTGGTGGAATTGTGAACTGATTTAACAATTCTGGAGATCAATTTGAAACTATCTCCAAAGGGTTATCAAACTGTGTATACTCTTTAATCCAGCAGTGTCTCTACTGAGGCTGTATCCCAAAGAGATCATTAAAAAGGGAAAAGGTTTCCCATGTGCAAAAATCTTTGTAGTAGCTCTTTTTGTAGTGGCAAGGAACTGGAGATTGAGTGGATGCCACTCAAGTTGGAGAATGGTTGAATAAGTTATAGGATATGAATGTAATAGAATATTGTTATTCTGTAAGAAATGATCAATGGGGTGATTTCAGAAAGGCCTGGAGAAAGTTACATGAATTGATGCTAAGTGAAGTAGAACCAATGAACATTGTACATAGAAGCAACAAGATTATATGATGATCAACTCTGATGGATTTGGCTCTTTTTCAACAATAAGGTGATTCAGGACAATTACAACGGATTTGTGATACAGAGAGCCATTTGCATCTAGAAACAGGACTATGGGGACTGAATATGTATCACAACATAGTATTTTCACCTTTGTTGTTGTTTGCTTTTTTTCTTTTTCATTTTCCCCTTTTTTGATCATATTTTTTCTTATGCAGCATGATAAATGTGGAAATAAATTTAGAAGAATTGCAATATTTAACCTATATTGGATTACTTGCTGTCTAGGGGAAAGGGAAAAGGAGGGAGAAAAAATCTGGAACATAAAGTTATTCAAGTTATTTCAACATTGTGAATGTTGAAAACTATCTTTACATGTATGTTGAAAAAAGCAATTATTAAAAAAATTAAAAAAATAAAAAATTAATGTTCCATTAAAAAAATGAAGTCAGCAGTATGCAACCTAACATAACTTTTCTCCCATTCTTACTTTTAACATCTCTGAAATTTCAAGCTAGATTTGGAAATGCATGCATCAACTTCATCATCTATGTGAACATCCCTGGAAAGCATACTGCCAAGGTAAGTGAACTTATCTAAAGCATTTCTTCATTTACTGTAACTTCTTTCATATATTCTTAGAATAGCTACTGCATTCAGGGCTTGTGCATTTTAATTCATATTTAGTCAGGAACTTCAACAGAATATCACACTGGTCATCCAGCCTAAACTTGAATACTTTAAGAAATAGGAAACACACTATCTCATCAGAAAATTTATTTCATCTTGAAAGTCAATGATTGTTATCTAATTCAATTCTGTATAACTTGAGCTCCCATCTTTTATACTTCTGGGACTAAGGAAAAGAAGAATTAATTGCTCTTTAAGAAATTGCAAGTCAATATCACTGGGGAAAGTAAAAAGTTATTTAATGAAATTTAAAACAAGAAAGAGGACTAACATTCACCAAGTAATATATTAATTGCATTGTGACTATGGTACAAAATAAAATATTATCAAACAATGAGTACTTATTAGATGTATTTTTTCCAAGTTCTTAGATAGTCAAAGAAAAAGAAAGCAAAAAATATCTGCTCTCAAGGAGCTTATATCCTTAGTAAAATAGGAAGATAACAAGTACACACACACACACACATATACATATATATATATATGTGCATAGGGAATATGCTGCACAAAATAAATATAAAGTAGTTTGGGGAAGGATTGTACTAGTATTTGGGGGAATAGGGAAAAAAACCCTTTCATGTAAAATATATAATATTGAGGCTTAAAGGGACATTAGGCACGCTGAAAGGTGGATATGAGGAAGGAGTGAATTATATGCATGAGGGACAACAAATACTAAGCCAGGGAATCAGGAAATAGAATATAGTGTGTGAGGAATAGTAAATAGTCCAACGGATGTATTGGAGGGTTCACTGAGGAGAGCAATACATAGGAAGACTGGAAAGCTAGAAAAGATACAAAGCACGTTTTGATGTTGGAAGAAGCAAAATAAATTTCTGAATGAAGGAACTAAGAATCTGGAGAAGACGCCATTGTAGCTCAGCTTAAAAGGACTGGTAGACTTTGACAACTTTAAATATACTAGACATTGAAACAGCCAAGTGGAGAGTCCTGGGGCTAATTAGGTTTAGAGGTAGCCTTAGCTCTAGCCATAGGAACTTTCAATGTCCATACAGAATGGGGAGTCTGAAGTCTGAGTCTGGGAATATTGAAGGAACTTCTGCTGATAAGAAATGACAGATCCAGCTCTGTTGCTGAGATGTGGACTGTGAGAAGGAACCAGTACATACAGAGTGAGTGCAAAAGCAGTGGGGCAGAAAGATTCTGGTTTTGGGCATTTATGGAGGGGATAGAGATCTTGGTTTGGGGTTCCAGGCTAGTGGGGAGAACTGAAGGAAGACCTGAAGTCAGAGACACATTCCCCTTCCCCATAACTCCCAGAAAAGAGGGGATTACACTAACAAGCTCTTATTAAAAACATAAAATAATAATAAAATAAGGAGACAGAACCCAACCATAGAAAGTTACTATGGGAATAACAAAGACCAGGGCTAATCTTCAGAGGAAGATGCTGAAGTAAAAAATAAAGTTCTCTCCTACCCCAAAGTGTAATGTTAAATGGTTACCTATCTCAAAACAATTTATAGAAAAACTCCAAAAAGACTTTAAAAATCAAATGAGAGATTGAGGAAAAACTAAAAAGAAAACCCCTAAAAATAAAAGAACAACCCAAGAACAACAAGATTATGAAAGGAAAGTAAACCAATTAGAAAAGGAGATACAGAGTCTTAAGGAAGAAAATGACACTTTGAAAATTAGAATCTGGCAAGGAGAAGCCAGTGAAGTGATGAGACCAATAAATGATAAAACAAAATATAAAGAATGAAAAATTAAAAAAAATGAATGTGAGATATATAATAAAAAAACAAGAAATCTGGAGAACAGAACAGGAAGAGAAAACATGAGAATAATTGGACTAGCTGAAAGCTGAAAGCAAAAAAAAAAGAACTTTGATATAATAATATAAGAAAAATTAAAGTAGATTGTCTTGAAGTGATTGAACAAGAGAGTAAAGTAGAAATAGAAAAAATCCACTGCTGATCACCTGAAAGAGATTCTATAAGGAAAACATACAGGACCATCATTGCTAAATTTTGAAACCCCCAGAAATATATATCCATGTTTAACTGTAGCTTGCTTGATGGAGGTGGGAGAGCCGTATCAGTCATATTAATATTGTTTTAGACATATATGTATATGTATATATGTGAGTATATCTGTAGGTATATGCATGTGTGTCTATGTGTATGTATGCATGCATAGATATATTTGTGCTTACCTGTAGTCTGCTTGGGAAAATGAAGGGAGGGAAAGAGGAAAAAAGAATAAAATAAAAAGTACACAGAGGAGCACAAAATAAAACCAACAAGGAAGCAAAGAAAAGATGGGTAGTTCTGAATGTCTTCTATTATTATATTCACTTTCTTGAAATGGGAATTTTTTGTTTCATATTTTGAATCTTCTCTGGGCTGCCATATACATAATTTTTTTCTTTTTTCTATAGAGTATTTGTTTTAAGTAAATATATGCATTAAAAATAATATAAAAAGAAAAAAAGGAAGAAAATCCATCTTTAAAATAACTTTTTATTTCTAAGATATTTCTTAGATTCTAAGATATTTCTAAGATTAGGAATCTATGTCTTTAGGCTTATACTAATTAGACTCATAATAAGGTTACTTAGAGTTTCAGTGCTAATTGAAGATCACATTGTCTCTAAATTGTTATTGGTAAGAATGGAGGATTAATAGTTCATTTAAATCAAAAATAAATGATTGTTTTCTAGTGAGATTACTTAAAACTTACTTATTAATATATCATATTATCTTATATTATCCTAGGACGACTATGAAGAAATCAGAGAAACTCAGGAAGACGTCTATAAAATGATGCAGTGTAAAATAAGTACTGTTTACATGATGATCACCACAATGTAAAGAACAACAGCTTTGATGGGTCTCAAATCAGCACCATAACCAAAGACAGTATGTGAGGACTGAGTGTTTCTCCTGTCTTTTTGAAGAAGGTTGATAGATTACATGCACACAATGGGACATACCTTTTTAATCATGTACTTTGCTTTATAATACTTATTTGTTATAAGAGGGGCTTCTATTTAGGGGTAGGGAGAATTTATGAATAAGGAAATTCAAAAGAAAGAAAAGAAATGACAAGACTTCAGAATATGAGAAAAAAGAAGATGCAAATGGGAAAAAAACATTTATTATTACTTTGTTAAATTTAATATACTTAAAAAAACAAAATAAGCATAATGGAATTCCTTGTTTTATATACAATGCTTTTGGGTATTGCATCTATAAATATTTATTGATAATTATTATTTGTAAAATAATCTTAAAATAATTCTGGAAGAAGAGTCCTTCTCAGATGAAATCTAGAAGAGAAGCTTTCTCTTACAATTTTTAGTCTTTCTAAATGTTGTAGAGAAAGTACCAGTTTTAGTCTGAGGACCTGAGTTCAAAATCCAGTTGTATCAGTTACTAGATGTATGAAACAGAGCAAGTTATTTTACTTTTCAGATTTTTCTAATGTAAGATCAGAGGTTTTAATTGGATGTTTCTTAAAGTTCCTTTTGGTTTTAAATATATTAATCTAATTGTTAGTAAAAAAATCTTCATAACAGATTCAATATATATCATAGACCTTTGATCAGGATGTTGTCTGACTACTTTTAAAAATTAACATGCTCTTTAATACAAGTATTCTGGAAAGGGCAGACATCAGGATATTATTTCTTGGCATTTTCTTGCTGTCTAGTACTTTAGTTTGATTAGAAGGATCATGGTTGTAAAGGTGCTGTCTTAATTTTTCTCACGAAATCAATTCATTGACATTTGCCTATCTATAATTGCAAGATTTTTTTTTGAGGGGTTGTGAGGTGGGGAAATATAATGTCAATTTTTTTAGTCCATTTTGTGTTACTTGAAATTATTACCATGCAGGAGGAAAAAAGACTGAAATGATTGGAATGAGTATATAATCATGTTGCTCTTTTCAGAGAAGTCCATTTACTTAGTATTACTAGATTGCTTTAATCAAATGGATGCTTTCTTTTACTTATTATAGGATCCTGACATCTCTGGATAAGGAGAAGCAAAGCTAACTGTGAATAAATTATCCTCTATAGACAAGATGGGAATGGTGGGGATGAAGAGCTCTTAATTAGTGCTACATAAAAGATACACTATAGTACACTATGAAATTTGAATAATTGTAATAACCCCCTATATTTTAGAGAGCTAATTCTGATCTAGGGATAAGGAAGCAAACCTAATAGGTTATGAAACGACTACTCTGAAGAAATGGTTTACCATAAAAGTATGTAGAAGCTTTTGTATCATTGTTCTGTTACAAATGAATCATAACTATTAATTAGGCTAAACAGATTTCTTGATAAAATGTTTAATCTGGTGAAGAGACTTTTGATTTTTAGAAAAATCCATTCATATGAAATTACAGAAATGCCATACAGATCATTCTTATCAATCCATTAGAAATCCATTAATGATCATTTATAGGTAAAATTTTGTTAGCCCTGTTTGAATTATTATTGGGTTTAAAAAACTTATTTATTAAAATATTAGTTACTAAGACTTTTTTCACTCTTCAGACTGTCAATTCAATTCCACAATATTTACTGAAATATTATTTTCTATACCATTGTCTTATATGAAACACAAAGATTATGATATTGAAAACACATACACACAGACTTCATAGTTAGAAGATTTGCATTAAAATTCTGTCTCTCATACTACCTTTCTAAACCTGGGCCAGTTAATTCATTTCCGTGAGTCTGTTTCTTCATCTGTGGGATAGAACTACATGACTTCAAAGGTCCTCTCTCTCTCTCTCTAGATACATAATTGTTATGATTTAATCCTTCCCTTCAAAAAGCTTACAACTTAGCAAAGATGAGCACACAGATGAATGTGTCAGAAAGCAGAATTATAAGTACCATAAGTGGAATGTAGAACTTTTGAGATTTTATTGTATTTTGGTGATTTTATCTTATAAAGGTGCATTCTTTTGGTTGTTGCTGTTGTTGCTGTTTTTTGTTATTATAGAAATTGTTGGCTTCTGACAAATTCTTGGAAAGAGAAATCTAATAGCTTTTCTACTAGTTCTTAGATGTGGTATATGGAGTGTAGGAAATATTTGAGAAAAGAGATTTAAGGAATGATTATTTTATGAGAGAGTACTAGTAAGAGTAAAGAAAGAAATTAAAAGTGTACTTGACAGGGTTCCCTTTGCTAAAATGACATGTGTTCCATGCCTTTGGCAATAACATGTATGAATAAAATTCATTGTCACAAATATTTTATCTTGTACAGATATTTAATGCTTTTAAACATAGACATTTAAGATACACTTATGTGTGGGTAGTAAGGATCCATACACAATTAAGGCCTCATCAATTTTTTTTTGTCCCTGATATGCTGCTGGCATAGAAAACTGTCAACAATGCAGAGAGATAATATGAATGGTTTTGTTCAGAAGTTAAAACATGTTTTCACTTGCTCTCTGTGTTGGTAACTGAATTTTCTTGCTGGCTATTGACTGAGAGCAACAAGAGGGAAATGATGTCACTCCTGTGGTGGCTGTCACTCTTTAGTGGTTGCTACTATGGCAACATGGTTACTATGCCAACACAATGGTCATTCCTCCTTATAATTGACTCCCTATACCTAAGTTTCAAATACTCCTCCTTGTCCCGGTGAGAACAAGAGAAGTACAAACAAGTTATTTTGGGTTCCATTTTGGCCATTTACCTAAATGAGTTCCAAGAGGCTCAAAGCATTAGTTGCCTTCCTTTTTTCCTCCTATCAGTTAACATTGGTAGCCATTTTGCCCTGAATTTTTTTTAAAAAAAGTGATATTTAATCTTTTGGTATTGGCAATTAACTTTCTAATTACTTGGTTTTTACGAATATTATTAATTACTTCATTTCCTTGTTCACTAATACAGCCAATGAACCTTTTTTAAATACCATACATTTCAGGGAAGATATGGTATCAGCGTGCAGTGCTAATGTGCATTATTAGAAAGATTTTTCTCCCTTGGAGTACCCTCTACTGAAGATACCACAGTCACAAAACAAAGACAAAGGAAAACCTAAAATGTGAAATGAACTGATTGCAGTGATCACTAGATTTTTGCCTAGGAAGTATAAGAAGTATACTTTCTTTATGGCAGATTTGTACCAATTTTGGATGGTTAGTGGTTAGCTAACTTGTTAAGTATATTATCTTGGTTATTCTAGTATTGCTTATTTTGTACTAAATGGTTTCTGAGATTTCTTTCAATTCTTAAATTCTATGATTCTGTTAGCCTTGATTGAAACCTCTTTCAACCTTTTCACTTTTATTTGCTGTTCTTCAAATAAGAAGGTAATATTTTTTATTGCTATGTCTTGAACTGCTTTCCTTATAATTCACTGTTTTTAAATTTCTGATAGCTGTCAATAACAATGAACCCAGAGCTTAGCCTGCTCTTTTCATTTAGTCCCTGATCTATTCTTTTTTTAAAATTAACCTTTATATATTTTGAAATTCTAGCTAGCATTGCAATGAACCCTGAAGACATTTTTTCCTCTGGTTAATTTTCTTTTCGTTGTTATCAAAAAAGCTGGATTTTTAAAAGAATGACTGTATCTTTATCAAAACACCTCCAAATCCATGACTCCCTTAGACCAGGTATCATCTCATTGGGCCTGTGGAAAATTGAGCAGATTCTGTTTGCTTCTCCACCAGAGTCATTACAACACATGCTGTGAATGTGAATGTTCATTAGCATATTATGGATCCATAACTTCTGCTTAAAAAAACCCAGTGAAAAGCAATTACCCAGCATGGTGGAAACTATGTTTTAAGTCTTAACATCTCTTTTAGATTTTCTTTTCCCCTTTTGTCTCCTCCATATTTCATTTTGAGAGTTTATTTGTCTTTCATTGAATAGGAAGCTGGTGGAGCAATGGATGGAGCCCTGGATCTGAAGTCAGGAAGACCTGAATTCAAATTAGGATTCAGACACTTAATAGCTATGTGACTCTGGGCAAGTCTACTTTAGTCTTCTTTAGTCTACTTTAGTTTTTTCATCTGTAAAATGGGAATAAAAATAGAAACTACCTTCAGAGTTGTGAAGATTTGTAAAACTCATTTAGCATGGTGCTTGGTATTCTTTTTCATTTGCCCTATGGAAATTGACTGGTGCTAGTCCTTAACTCCAGGTCACTGTTTCAAAGATTGTCTCATTGTGATTGAATACTGAGGTTTTGTATAAAGAATGTAAAATATCTATATATTAAATAAAACATCATGACCAACAGAAAATAATGCAAGGATACACTGATATTTACTCATTAAATATATTATTTAACTAGAAGAATGAGTTAGGGACAGAGGTTAGGTTGCTTTAAACTTTCTATCACAAGAATGTGCAATAATGGGCCTTTTGGATTTATCACACAATTTCTTAGAGTTTATAGAACTTTATTATAGAAATTTAATTCAGGTTCTCAGTATTCTCAACCAATAAAATCAGTGATAGACATTATAATATCCATTTGATTGATACTACTGGGAGGTCTTATGATTGGGTTGGGATAGACAGATTTTAGGGTCAATTCCTACTGTGAAAATCTGCAAAGACAATGGAATATAAATATCAGTTATTTTATTTTGAAGTGCTAAATTACAATTAAAGTGAAACAACTTATTTAACCTTTCTGTATCACAAGCAACTGCCTAAAATTAATCACTAATTCAGAGAGGGGCTGTAATCTGCCTTGGTGGAAAAGAATTCCCACACAAGGAATTCTATATGTTGACCGAATGATAGATTCTTCATGCTTTGGTATATTTCCAATTTGATTTTCACTATTTAAGAATGATTAATTTTTTATTAAAGTTTTTTTATTTTCAAAACATATGCATGGATTATTTTTCAACATTGCAAAACTTTGTGTTTCAATTTCCCCATCCCTTCTCCTTAACTCCCTCCCCTAGACTGCAAGTAATCCAATATATTTTAAACTTGGTAAAATATATGCTAAATCCAATATAGGCATACATATTTATATAATTATCTTGCTGCAAAAGAAAAATCAAATCAAAAAGAAAATAATGAGAAAGATAATAAAATGCAAACAAACAACAACAGAAAGACTAAAAATGCTATGTTGTGATCCACATTCAGTTCCCACAATCCTCCCTCTGGGTGTAGATGGCTCTCTTCATCACAAGATCATTGGTTTCAATCATCTCATTGTTGAAAAGAACCATGTCCATCAGAATTAATCATCATATAATCTTCTTGTTGTCATGTACAATGATCTCCTGATTCTGCTCATTTCACTTAGCATCAGTTTATGTAAGTCTCTCCAGGCCTCTGAAATCATCCTGCTGATCATTCTTATAGAACAATAATACTCCATTACATTCATATACTTCTTCAGTCATTCTCCAACTGATGGGCATCTACTCAGTCTCCAATTCCTTGCCACTATAAAAAGAACTGCTACAAATATTTTTGCACATGTGTGTACTTTTCTCTTTTTATGATCTCTTTGGGATACGGGCCTAATAGAGACATTTCTGGATCAAAGAGTATGCACAGTTTGATAGCCCTTTGGGTATAGTTCCAAATTGCTCTTCAGAAAGGTTGGATCCATTCAGAACTGCACCAACAATGTATTAGTGTCCCAGTTTTTCCACATTTCCTCCCCATCCAACATTCATCATTATCTTTTCCTCTCATTTTAGCCAATCTGAGAGGTGTGTAGTGTTACCTCCGGGTGTGTGTCTGACCAATAGTCATTTATGGCACCTTTTCATATATTTAGAAATGGTTTCAATTTCTTCATCTGAAAATTGTTTGTTCATACCCTTTGATCATTTATCAATTGGAGAATGGCTTGAATTCTTACAAATTTGAGTCAATTCTCTCTATATTTTAGAAATGAGGCCTTTATCAGAACACTTGCATGTAAAATTTTTTCCCAGTTTATTGCTTCCCTTTAAATCTTGTGTGCATTAGTTCTGTTTGTACAAAAACCTTTTAACTTAATGTAATCAAAATTATCTATTTTGTGTTCAGTAATGAACTTCAGTTCTTCTTTGGCCACAATAACTTCCTTCTTCACAGATCTGAGAGTTAAACTATCCTTTCTTCTTCTAATTTGTTTATAATATCACCCTTTATGTCAAAATCATGAACCCATTTCTACCTTACCTTGGTATATGCTGTTTATTGTAGATCAGTGCCTAGTTTCTTCTATAGTAGTCTCTAATTTTGAAAGTTTTTGATAAATAGTGAGTTCTTATCCCTAAAGCTGGGGTGTTTTGGTTTTTTTTATTGCATCATAATCTAAGAAAAATGCATTTACTATTTCTGCCTTTCTGCATTTGATTTTGAAGTTTTTATGCCCTAATTCATGGTCAATTTTTTGACCTATTTAAAAAAATATGTTCCATGTTCTGCTGAGAAAGAAGTGTTTTTTTTTCTGTCTGCATTCAATTTTCTCCAAAGGTTTATCATCCCTAACTTTTCTAGGATTCTATTTACCTCAACTTCTTTCTTATTTATTCTGTGGTTTGATTTATCTAGTTCTGAGAGAGCAAGGTTATGATCCCCACTAGTATAATTTTTCTGTCTAATTGTTCTTAAAGCTTTCTTAACTTCTCCTCCAGGAATTTGGAAGCTATACCACTTGGTGCATATCTATTTAGTATTATTATTTCATTATTTATAGCACCTTTAAGTAGGATGTAGTTTCCTTCCTTATTTCTTTTAATTAGATCTATTTTTGCTTTTGTTTGATCTGAGATCAGGATGGCTACCTTTGCTTTTTTTCCTCAGTTGAAGCATAATAGAGTCTGCTTCAGCCTTTACCTTTACTATAAATGTATCACTCTGCTTTAAATGAGTTTCTTGCAAACAACAAATTGTAGAATTCTGGCTTTTAGTCTAGTCTGCTATCCACTTCCATTTTATGGGAGAGTTCATTCCATTCACATTACTGGATAAAATTACTAATTCTGTATTTCCTGCAATCTTGTTTACCCCCCAGTTATATTTTCTTTTCCATTTCCCCCTTTCCCTGTTCTCCAATATTTTGTCACTGATCACTCCCTACCCTTTTGCAGCCCCCTTCTTTTCTTATACCTTTCCCTTTCTACTTCTGTTCTCCTTTCTATTAGCCCCCCCTGTTCCTTTCCCCCTTCTCCTCCTACTTCTCTAAAGGGTGAAATAAGCTTTTCTGTGAAGCTAAATGTGTCTGATATTCTCTCTCTCCCCTCTTTCCTTCTATTGCATGAGATGTAACTCAATTTTCCTCTTTTTCCAATAAAATCACCTTTCCTCCTCTAGTTTCTTTTTTAAATTATCACAATAAAATCAGATTATATCTGTATCCTATAAGTATACCCATAAGAAAGATACAGATCTCAAGAGTTAAACATATCATCTTCCTATATAGGGATATAAGCTTTTTAATTTTTAATAGAAAGCTATTTTTTATTTCCTTTTTACCTTTTTATGCTACTCTTGAATTTTGTATTTGAAAATGAGATTTTCTATTCAGCTCTGGTCTTTTCATTAGAAATAGATGAAATTCATCTGTTTCATTGAATGTCTATCTCCTGAAAGATAATGTTCGATTTTGCTGGATAGTTGATTCTTAGCTGCAATTCAGGTTCCTTTGTATTTTGGAATATCAGATTCCATGCCTTTTGATCTTTTAAAGTGGAAGCTGCTAGGTCCTGAATAATCCTGATTGTGGCTCCTCGATATTTGAATTGTTTCCTTCTGTCTGTTTGTAATGTTTTCTCCTTGATTTGATAATTCTGAAATTTAGCTATGATGTTCCTTGGTGTTTTCATTTTGGGGTCTCTTTCAGGAGGTGATTGGCAAATTCTTTCAATGGTTATTTTACTCTCTGGTTCTAGGATATCTGGGAAGTTTTCCTTGATGATTTCCTGAAAGATGATGTCTAGACTCTTTTTTTCCATCCTGGTTTTCAGGAAGTCCAATAATTCTTTGATTGTCTCCCCTAGATCTATTTTCCAGGTCACTTGTTTTTTCCAATGAGGTATTTTACATTTTCTTCTATTTTTTTCTTTTCTTTTTTTTCATTTTGTTTGATTGATTCTTGAAGTCTCATTGAGTCGCTCATTTCCATTTGTTCAATTCGAATTTTTAGTGAATTATTTTCTTGAGTTAGGCTTTTTATCTCCTTTTGCATTTGGCCAATTGAAGTGCTTTGTTCATTGCATTTTTTTCCATTTCACAAATTCTGTTTTTCAGTGATTTGGTTTCTTTTTCAAATCTATTTTGTAAGGAGTTATGTATTTTTCCCCCATTTCATCAAATCTATTTTGTAAGGGGTTTTCTTCAGATAATTGCTATTTTTTCTTGTCTATTCCCTCTTGCAAAGATATCATTTCCTTTCCCCATTTTTCTTTTAACTCTTTTAAGATACTTTTTGAATTCTTCCAAGAGAGCCTTGTGAAATAGGGACCAACTCATATCAACATTTGGGACTTCATCTGAAGATGATTTACCTTTAGGATCCTCAGGATGTGAGGTTTGTTCTCTTTCTTCAGAAAAGCTGTCTATGGTAAGAGTTCTTTTTACTTTTTTGCTCAATTTTTAAAGGTTGAGGGCTGCTCTTAAGGCAAGGGGGGATGACAGCGTCTTTAGTTTGCCCTGGGGCCAGTATTGCTGACTGACTTCTGGTGCTGTGTAGGTATAGCCAGGTCCCATGTTCTGGGTTTCAGTGGCTCACAATTTGGTTTTTTGTGTTTGCTTTGGGTGTCATAGCTAATTTGCTAATCTATTGGCTTGTAACTAGGACAGAGTAGACTAAGAACCTTTCAGTAGATTCCCCAGTATGGGAGACACTGCAATGCCCTGGCTCCCCACCCCAGCTCCTTGCTCTGGTCTCCCTACTTTGTGGTCTGGGGCTTGGCAGTCTCTACCCCTGCCTCATTGAAACAGACCTTTTCTGCATTTCTTCCAAAGCATCTTCTTCTGGAAATTTGTTTTACTCAAAACAAAATATGTGGGTTCCATCACTCCAAAACCAGTTCAGAGGCTTAATCTGCTCTTGATTTGAGTGAAGCTTGGAGGGGGTCAGATAGATTCAAATCTACTCTCCATTATCTTGGCTCTGCCCCTAAGAATGATTTATTTATTTATTTATTGTTATTTTTTACATCTTTTAAATTTTTTTTATTTTATTTGCATAACATATGTGTGGGTAATTCTTCAACATTAACCCTTATATAGCTTTCTGTTACAAATTTTTCCTTCCAACTCCCCACCCCTCCCCTAGATGGCAGGATATCCACTACATGTTAATTATGTTAAATATTGGCAAATCGAATATATGTATAGATATTTCCAAACTTATCATTGTTGTGAAAGAAAAATCTTATCTACACAAAAGATATATCAGATAAAGGAAACACAATGTAAGCAAACATCAATCAAGGAGTATGAGAATGTTATGTTGTGGTCCACATTTCACATCCCTCTCTCTGGGTGTATATGGCTTTCTTCAGTGAACAATTGGAGGTGGTTTGAAACATTTCATTGTTGAAGAGAGCCATGTCCATCAGAATTGATCGTCATACAGTATTGTTGTTGCTGTGTATAATGATTGCCTGGTTCTGCTCATTTCACTCAGCATCAGTTCATGCAAGTTTCTCCACGCCTCTCTGAAATTGTCCTGCTGGTCATTTCTTACAGAACAATAATATTCCATAATATTCATATGCCATAATTTATTCAGCCAGAATGATTTATTTTTAAAATGACTAAATTATGACCTTGAAAAATAATATGTTTGTATCAAACCTTATTATTAAAATTCTTCTAGTTTGCTTCATTTTAGTGAGGTGATCCTAGATTTTATGATTGTTCCTTAGAGAACAAGTTTTATTAGTTTTCTTTCAAGAGTTTTCCAGTTTTCCAAGCTGGAAAGACTATGAATAAAGGCATAAGGGAAGATAATAGAATATGTCTGTCAATTGAATATTGGCTTATTCCAACATGGAGAGGCTGATAAGCAGAAGATTGGATTCAGACTAACAAAATTTTCAGCCACAGTTTTCAATAACATTCTATGTAGAATTTCCTGATTGACAGAAGTTCCTAATCTGGTGAAAATAGACTGTTCCTCGAAGTACAAATTAAGACTTGGTGTTCTGAAGGTAAAACACTCTGAGTTCATCATGTTGTACTATAAAACAAACGCATTATGTGCTCTAAAACTTTGTCATACAATCAACAGGAATCTTTCAACTCCTATATGACTGATTTGCACATTTTCCTCAGGTACTTGCAAATGCAATCAAAATAAGCCACTATGATTTAAATTTCTAGGCATGACTCAGCCACTTGATTTAAAAAATCATCTATTTCCTATAAAATGAACATTTAAAAAAAGCCCATTCAAATATCAAGTTTGTTTGAGGAGCACTAGTTCATTTAAAAATTATCTGCATGATCACTTGTTTAGGATGTTGTAGAGCAGCAGTTCTCATTTTTTTTTTCCGTTTCATGACCCTGTTAATCCCTTAACAATTATTGAAGATCAACTCCCTCCACAAAGGTTTTGTTTATGTAGGTCATACCCAGAAATATTATCATATAAGAAATATCTCAGTATAATAAAAATGATTTTGAAATCTGTATAAAGACCTCAGGTATGACTACAGATCTTTGGACCATACTTTGAGAAAGTTTTGTAGAAACTTTTTCTACATTGTTGGGAGAATAAACTAGATGACTTTTAGGTCCCTTACCTTTCTCATTCTTTTAATGTAATCATTAAAAAAAAAATCACAGTAAAGCTACATTTTGCTAATTCATTCAGTCATCAAGCACTAATACATATGAAAGGCACTTTACACATTTTTACATAATAAATACATTAATTTATTATATATAATCATATATTCTACTAATTGTAAGGTTTTCCAGTCTATAATGATGAAGACATGGTCCCTGCTATCAAAGAACTTAAAATCAAATATAGAAGATAAAACATGTATGTTAGAATATATAATGCAACACAGGATATGAGAAGTTTTGTATGAGTACTACAAATTAAGTTCTATATAAATGCAGAGCAAGAAAGAAACATTTAAAACCTAATAGTTATGGAAATCATGGTGGAAGTACTCTAAGTTGAGCCTTGAAGGCTTAAAAGGATTGAGAGAATAGAAGAGAAAGAAAAATAACATGTCATGAAGGGAGGTACCTCTGCATATGTATATATATATATATATATATGTATATATATATATATATACAGACACATCTATTTATATCTATCTACATATGTAAATCTAATGAATATATACAAATATTCATTTTAATACCACATGTATTCTTTCCTTTAAGATCAAATATATACATATGCTTACAAAATTAAGTATTTCCTTAATTTTTCTCTTAGTATTTTTTATGCAATGTTTAGAAAAATCTTTTCATAAGCATGTATGGGAAAAAACAAAACAAAACAAATTGTAGACATTTTTACTAAATACACAGATAAGAATTGCTTCAATTAGAGATTAGGAAACTCAAGAGAATAGACAGTGTAATTTAAAATTATATATTTTGTAGTTCATCCAAATTTTGTCCAAAGTAGTACTGAATGAGCCTATAGTGAAACTGATGAAATAGATTGATATTCTTTTTATACAGTGATAGCAAACAAAATATTTTATTTATCCACATTCTGTAAATTAAACCTTTAAAATTTGTCTTTCAGATTGGTCTTGCCTATAATTGTAGATTAATGATAACTCTTATGAATAAAATTGGCTTTTTTATTCTCTCTCTCTCTTTTTTTTTTGTATACTACGTGTCTTTATTTCACCTATGCTGAGTGCAGTGGACATCATGGATCTAATCCCACTGATTAATACTGGATTTTCACCTGTGCTGTTTCTGAGCTGAGAAAATTCACACTCTTCCTTAGGCAGGCTGATGACTTCACTGTCTTGTCTCAGGCACTCATCATATTTATGCTGGTTTGATTGTAGGCATTCTCATTAGCTTTAGTCCTACTTTAGTTCAGAATTCCCCAATTTTAGTGGTCCACTGGCCTTAAATCCCTTAGACAGAGACTATAGTCATGTGCTACTATTTCTGTCTAAATTTCTAATTCAAAGGAAATTATTAAACTTCTAAAATAGTTGGAAGTCATTAAAATCTGGGAATATATATCCTGAAGATTTAGTGACATTATTTATAAGATGTTTTAATAATCTCACTTAAGTTTGAGAGTTCTAAGTTATTATAGTAGGGCAAATTATAGTCACTCTTGTTCCTGTAGTATGCACCATGGACATCATGAACTCCACAGGAATTTAAGTATACCAGTTCACTGAAATAGGGGCAAATTGATCCAGGTTAGAAACAGGAAGAGCATTGGGATTGGGTCAATGTTGTTGAAAGGCTGTTGCTCTTCCAACCTGGACAGGATTGGGAACCTAATGGGAAAGAGAAAGTGAGAGAGAGAGAGAGAGAGAGAGAGA
>JAJPUD010002872.1:19561-48366 GCA_023553655.1 Myrmecobius fasciatus
ATATATATATATATATATGTAGGTCATACCCAGAAATATTATCATATAAGAAATATCTCAGTATAATAAAAATATATATATAAAGACAAAGACAAAGAGACACACAGAGGGAAACAGGAAGAGAGACAGAGACATAAAAATCAGAGAGATACAGAGATAGAGATAGACACAGAGACAGAGAGACAGACAGCAGATAGAGACAGCCAGAAAAACTGTGAGACAGCTAGACAGAGACATGAATAGAAAAAGATAAAAAGCCAGAGCTAGAGCTAGATATAGAAAGATAGAAAAGGAAGGGAATGAAAATAGAAAGAAAAAAAGAAGAGGAAAGAAGAGAAAAATAACAGAAAAGGAGAATACTACTTTTTTCATGTTCTCAGGATGAGGCCTCTACTGCTTTATGTTCTTTCAAATGCAGTGCTCTGAAACAGGGATAATGAGAAGGATCTGAATCTAGTAACCTGAAATAAAATGGCATATTGCTTCTGGAATTCTTGAAAGAATACATATTATATTTTAATTACTATAGTTAAAAAAAGACAAATATATTGAGCCTGTCTGTTCTGTAGAAAACCAAAATCTCTAAGACAATTTAATTATTGCTCCCAGTGTTTCTGAATACTAGAATCTCTCTTATAATGGCAGAGATTCCTTGAAGATAAGTGAAATCTCATGTAGTTAGCCAGCCTCTTATTGATTACGCAGCTCAAGAAACTGAAAAGTTTTATAAGCTCTTATAAATGGATTATATGGGCCACCATCCAGAAATATATATTTTAAAATACCTACATCAATAAAACTTAGGTTATATTTTATATTAACTACTTTAATAAATCAAAGATCCATAATTTAATCTTAGATTCAAATAGGACCTTGATTCAAATCTTGGGTTGGCTACCTACATTCCATATGACTTTTAGCAATTTATTTAACCTACCTAGGCCTCTATTTTCTTGATTTCCTAAAATTGAGCAATTAGATTAAATGACTCTAAGGTACTTCCTGACCACATATCTCTAATCTTATGAAATTAATTCAATTTAATTAAATGTACATTTAGATGTTTGGAAAATGACAATGCAATGAAATTGAGTTTTCTCAAAATGACTGTTATCTATATTAATACAAATGGCAATTCCATTAATATAATTTGGGAGGCATTTTTCAAGTGTTGCTACTGCCAAAATATTTGTCAGTCACCCTGTAGACCTTTTGTGATAAATTTTTCTGAGACTAGATATGGTTATAGACCCTATAATATATATGTGCAAGTCAACAAGAAGACCCAACAATGGCTGGTGGTACAATGAGTAAAGTAATCAACACAGAAGCTGAAAGCCCAAGTACTAATCCTGCCTTAGATAGAGACAACTATGTTGTCTTATGTGTCCTTTTCTGAAAAATGAGAATAATAAAGCACCTATTTCATAAAGTTATTATATGGATTAAATGAGATAAGAAAGACAAATCACTTCACAAACTTAAGTAAATGTGTTTTAGATAATTAATAATGATAATAATGATAACAATAATAATATTTGGAAAACCTTTCCAAAGTTTGTATTCCTTCAAGAATCCAGGGTTATAGTGAGGCAGAGCAGGACTTCAGTGGAGATTCAAAATAAATAATAATCTGAGAAAAGATGTCATTATTAAAGCAGGAGGAGCACACTTCTGAAAGTTTACTAAGACAATATCATCAATGATAACACTATATTTTATATTTATAGGGAATAGAAACAAAGAGAAAGAAAAAGAATAGAAAAATGCAGACTAAAGAAGTGATTCTTAAGGTACACATAGACTATTAGTGGAATATCAATTCCTTAAAGGGTGTTGGAAGTAAAGCTGTAATGATGGTAACCCTCTTAGTTCAGGTTTGAAGCTGGGATGAAAAGAGGCACTTGAAAGTAATTGCATATTTACAAAAGGAAGTTTTCTTTTCCCTGACATAACAGGGACATGCAAAAGGATAATATGCCATTTAGCCTCTCTGAATATTTCCCCATACCTTTTGCCCTTACTTTGTTTTCTCTATAAAATATTCTGCTCTGTAGTTCATCAGGGTATGGTGACTAATGTTCTTAGGGAACTACCAAGACTGAAAGACTGAGCCTCTTCTTGACTGTGATGTTTTTTCCCCCAGGTGACTGGAAAGCTATTTTTGGGAAGCTTGGACCAATCAGGTCCTTGTGTCAACTCTGTTTTCCTATAGGTAAAGACTTCATTTGTTGTGTGGGAGAGGAAAACTGTGTTAGGAAATAATAGTCTTTTCACACAGGAGCTGTTTCAATTTTGTCATCTTAAATACCTAGCAAAGTGCTTTGCATGGAGTAGGCTTTTAATAAATGCTAGTAAAATTGAATTGAGGCAATGTTATAGTAGATTTGGTGTGACCAATCCTTTATTGAACCCTGGCCATATTTTTACTTTGGGCAAGTCACTTAGCCTGTCTAATTCATCATCTGGAAAATTTTGGGGTTTGACTTATGGGACCTCTAAGGTCTCATAACTCAACTACATTCATTGATTTTATGAAAAATAGGCCAATTTAAAATTGCTTCTATGAATTAAAAATTGAATTACAAAATATTTATTTTTGTGAAAAATGACATAATGGGATAAATTGTTTTCCTACTGTTACTGCTGCTCCTAGCTGGCCTTTTAGCATATTTACATATTGATAGCAACAACTTGGTAGTGATATGGTTTATCATTTTCGCAGCCATTTCCTTAACCAGTTGTATTAATCCTTTTACTAGTGATTTACTTGTAGATCCTGGAGTAAAAATCAAATACCCATCACAAAAATTACATTAGATGCTGTCATCTATCTGAGTTAATTTGGAAGATAAGGTCTCTTGTGAGTACTTTTTTATAAGATCACCCAAGAGCAGAGCAGTTATTTCTATTTGACAAAAAGATATCAGAGAGAAGCATCTGTCTTAACATTCTTATACTTTCCAGGCAAAGAAATATTATCATTCCCTTGACTCTTTCTTTAGGAGCTAATGAATAGGTAAGGTGTTTCAAATTCATCTTCACAGAATACTGTCTCTCTAGGTAACAACCTTAACTCTCTAGTCTTCCTAGAATGGAAGAAACAAATGAATGGAGACTTGAGTCTATGAATCATTGCTTAGGAAATGTATCTGATGAGGTTTGATTTTTCTGTTTTCAGAAATATAAATGGTCTTATAGAGGTACATACTGCCAAAAGGAATATCTTTTATCTTTTTTGCTTTACTGGATGTTACAACAGTTGGACTTCAAAACAAATGGTTATCAACAAAGCCTACAGGAAACTAATAAGCTATCTAGCATTATGATACCATCCATTGGTTTATTATTTTTGTTTCTCTTTTAAGAGGAAAACTCTCTACTTAAAAAAAAAAGTTACTCACTTGTGATCTGTTTAAAATAATAGCCAAATAATATAATCTTTTGGTTGTGCTACACTGCCATTTTGCCTTGATTCTCTTGCAAAATCATACCTTTCTCAAAAATGCCTTAGGTACAAATAGAAATTAAAGACAACATGAAAACAATAGTTTTTATAAGAGTAACAAAACTAAGTAAATATCATTCTGAAGGTGCCCACACCACAATTACTGTCTTAAAACAAAAGTTGAGTGATAGAAGATTTTGAAAAAACCCTAAAAATTGTTAGTTTTATTCCCATAGTGAACTTGTCTGTTGTACAATATATATTGGAAACAATGGAAAGCGATATAATAAAATTTACTCTTGTGCCCTTATAGGTCAGAATACATAGGATGATTGTGAGGATACTAACTTTACAAAGTGAGAAATCTGTGCCAGGCACCAATCCTTTCAGGCTATGAAGATTAGTCTCTCATGAGCCACTGAATCTTTCCAGGAAATGGGGAGAAGCCATGGTGATGATGGTAACTAGACATAAGTCTAGTGAAAATGAGATGAAATTTGCGTGATTTTTTTCACATGAATGTCATAAATTTCTTTTGCTTAAAAAGCTTATAGCTTAAAAAGTATCTGACAATATCTTATTTGCTCATGCTATTGAGACTATGAAAGTATTGTTTCTAATAGCACAGAAGACTTGCATATTTTTGAATAGACATTCATTTTTCTAGAAATTTCATTTTTTCTTGCTTCCTAATAGTGCTCCTTAATTGTTGTGACTTTCCCCCCTTTTTTGGAAAATGCCTTATTTGGAAGAGGAAATCATTATTTAAGGTGACACATGGGATAGGTTTTTTTATAACACCAATTTGCTCTCTCATTAGGATATCTAATTCTTAGTATCCAATGAATATAATCAAATACCTGAATTTTAGATGCTGAAATCCAATATACTCTTATATTTATGTTTTCATAATAAATTTCCATTTTATGGGAAGTTATTATAATAGACTATTTGAAATATTTTAAAATAGAATAACACACAACTAATTTTTAGAATTAAAAGTATGTGTATTAGTGGAAAGAGCACTAGCTCTGAAGTCAGGGGGTCCTGAATTCAAATCTGATATCAGACACTTAATACTTCCTAGCTGTGTGACCCTGGGCGAGTCACTTAACCCCAATTGCCTTAGCAAAAAAAAAAGGATGTGTTATGTGTATATATATATATATAAAAATATATATATATATATATATATATATATATATAAGCCGTCAACATCAGTTGAGAAAAATTTTAGATCTAGTTTCATTTTTTTATTCTATTTTCTCTCAAATAACAGAAACAAATCTTAACTGAGCCTTTATTTCATTTTATTTCTATTTTTTTCATTATAATAACAGAATAAGACTTTATTACTTTAAAAAAATTTTGGCTCTTTGCAGCACTTCCCACTACATATGAGAAGTTGATTAACCAGACTTCTTTGAATTCTGTTCTCAACTACAAATATTGTGGAGTCAAAATTCTAACAATTTAATTTCAAGAAACAAAAATTACATGTCTGAGGAACTCTTTAATGCACAATTCATGATAATCACACTGTATACTTATTTTGAAATATATATCAATCAGCAATTTAAGCCCTCTCCCATGAGAAGATCCAGAAAGGTCCTGAATTTCATGTTTTAGGAATATTTTAAAGAGAATAATGCATGTGTGGTAATTGTTTAATTTTCTTGTCAGTAGAAGACCAGGAATGGTTGGTGCCATGAATTTATTTCAAATTCCCATTTAAATGTCTTTTTGTTCAATATTTTTGTTGTTAATATGTGTTAATGTTAATATATGCTAATAATAATGATAAATATCAATTTTGTTCAAATAAGCTGGTCGAGAAACTAGTCCTTTAAAAAAATTCTCAGAAAGTGTTAATTCACTTAAATCACCAAGAATGTTACTTCAGCCTTGTTTTAGCTTTTTTTTCTTTCACTTGATCTTTTATTACCATGATTTCAATTATCACTCCTAAATGCTAATGTACTACTTTTTTCCTTCTCAACAACCATCTTGCTGTCTGTGCTTCCTTTCAAAACTGATTAATGGTTACTTCTCTCAGATTTCAAGAAATCACCAACCACGATCACTTCTTTTCTTACTCATTGGCCATCTCCTATCATTGCCTTCCTTACAATTATATTTACTCCCTCACCTACCTCCAAGTTTTGGATGTATGAACTATGATCAAATCAATTCTCCCATGGCTCTTAAGTGGAGTGCCTATGGCCCCGTTCACCATTCTTAAAACTCTCTAGACCAAAGCAATCCTTTTTCATCTGCACTATGTGTGCTTTATTCCCTTTCATAATTTATTTTCTGAGGTTATATAAATATTACTGTTTTATTTTTGTCTTTACCTTTGTGTTGGTATACCCAATGGTTGGTGGTTAGAACATTGCTTGGTACCTTATAAGTGCTTAATAAGCAATTTTCATTCATTCATTGATATACTTGAGATTACTTTTTATTCTTGAAATTAGTATAGAAATTATAAATGGTTTTCTATTTATCAGGACTATCCAACCTCTATTAGAAATATTTGATTCAAAGATTTTCTTTCTGACTCCAGTATATTTCTTTTCCAAATCATCCTTCCCAGTATTGTCAGAGTAATATTGACCTTTACATTCTATATCACAACCAAAATAAGCCTTTTACTCAATTTTATGCTACTCTTTCTCATCTTCTTTGTTTTGGGGTTTACTGGCTCCATACAAAATAGAAATACCATTTCTATTTGAATTTCTCCTATGCATTTATCATATCAAAACCTTATTGATAAGATCATAAGTTCCTTGAGGTAGATGCTTTGTTACATAGCATCATAGATGTTGAGCTAGAAGGGATATTATAGTAGGATGGGAATATACATTTGTTAAATACCTACTATGTGACAGGTACTGTATTAAGCACTTTACAGGTATTATCTCATATGATTCTCACTGTAAGTTTTAGAGGCAAGTACAACTATCATTCCCATTTTACAATCAAGAAAACTGAGACAGGGGTTAGGAATTTGCCCAGAGTCACACATTAGTAAGTATATAGGGGAGACCAGATTCAAACTTAGATTTTTCTGATTCCAGGCTCAACTTAGTACTCTATCCACAATGCTATCTGTCTGCCTTACAGGTTATTTGATCCAATTCCCTCATTTTATGCATAAGAAAACTGAACCATAGAAAGTTTAACTAGTAAGGTCACATAAACTAATGAAAGAATAAAGATTTGATTCCAGGCCCTCACCTCCCACCCTTAAATCTATGTGGGTTTTTCTACAATCCATTGTTTGTGTAAAGAGATATTATATCTTTTTTTTATCTCCAGTGCCTACCATATACAGGTCTATTATGATGTATATAGAAGACAACTAATAAATGTTTGCTGAATTTGATAATTTATGTGAATGAAAGATGGTGGTAAGATCAATTTTATCGGAAGAGGAAAAATGTCAATGGTGAGCTAAAACTTTATGAAATTACTACAATAGTAGTTGCTAAATAGAAAAGATAAAAAGAATGGCTCTTTAAAATAAAGTAAAAATGAACTGGTGCAAAGTGAAATGAACAGAACCTGGAGAACATGCACATAGTAGAAGCGATATTGTACAATGAAGAACTATGAATATCTAATTTATTCTCAGCAAATAATGATTCCCAATGATCCAGAGAAACATACTGAAGCATATAATTTATCATTTTTTATTTCATTATTTTTCTTTTATTTCTTGTTCAAAATGACTACGAAGGAAATGTTTTATATCATTGTACATCTATAAAAGATTGCTTACTGTCTCACAGAGGGGGAGAGGGAAAAAGGGAAAGAGAATACAAAACTTAAAAAAATTAACAAAAGTTAAAAGTTGTTTTAACATGGAATTAAGGAAAATATGTTGTTAAAAAATAAGGTGGAAGTAAAAACAATTGTGAGAATTAATAGGGGATTTTGATGCAAAGTTTACCTGAATTCTAAAGTGAGGTTTTAAAAATATTCTTATTCCAGTTTAAGAGTTAAAACTCAGGTATATTATAGCAGAGATCAATAAAGTATCGCTTAAGGCCAACTCCTCCCTTCTACTTCTTTTTGTATGGCACAGGGAAGCAAGAATGAGTTTTACTTTAAAAATATAAGAAAACTTTATTTCAAAAGCTAAAAGCCATTCTCAGTTCATGATTGTACAAAAAAGAAGATAGTAGGTTGTAGCTTTGAAACTCCTGGATTAGGATATCTTAAACAAAATCACTGGAAAAAATTGGATTAAGATTAAATAATTATTAAGGATTTGTATAAAAGTGTTTTCTTTGAAGGTCTATATAATTCATAATGTAATATGTAATTGTATACAAGTTTTAATTTGCTCAGTAATTCAAAGAACTGTTCATTTTGTCAACAACTCCACAACTTTGGGCCTGCATAATAGGAATAAATCCTTCCATACCAATAGATGTTTCAAACTTTACAATAAGGAAATATTTAAGGAGATTCTTGGTTTTTCCTTTATTTTTCTGATACTTTACCATAAAACTGTGAAGAATGAAGAGAAGGAAAATTTCATCAATAAGTATTTATTATATGCCTTCTGCATGTCAAGTATGGTGTATGTCAAGTATGAAGTAATGTTACATAGTACATATAGAACTGGCTTTAGAATTATAGATAACCTAGATTCATTTCTTGACTGTCACATACTGGTTATGTTATCTTGGACAAGTCATTTGAACTCAGACAATTCTCTAAGACTATATATTATGGAATGGTTGTCAAGATTCATGGGTAAAAGGAGTTTCCTCCTGGGGTTTCCTTACATCAAAGAAATCACAGGGAAAAACACAAATAAACAACATCAACAACCACAAAACATTAATAAAAACAACAAAATAGCTAGATTGCTAAGGATATAGATAAAAATTAAGTAGGTCCTATCTTCAAGAGGCCTATGTTTTCCTGGGGAAAGGGTGAGTGGAGAATAGGAAGGGGAAACCAAAGAGTAAAACAAAACAAAACAAAAAAAGCCCCAAACAGAATCACTGAGTGACAATTGTATATTCTTTTTTTTTCTTTCTGAGGCAATTGGGGTTAAGTGACTTGCCCAGGGTCATACAGCTAGGAAGTGTTAAGTGTCTGAGGTCAGATTTGAACTCAGTTTCTTCAGGACTGATGCTCTATCCACTACATCAACTAGCTACCCCAATCATATATTCTTCAGACACAGAAAGACAGATGTAGAAATATGCCTTTTTTTTAAAAAAAGAATCAATATACCTTACAGTGCTTAGAAGTTCTACTAAGTGAAATTGGAAAGAGGCACCAAGCTTGTTTGAGCTTCCTGCAAGCCTTGATTTTGAAGAAAGTGCATATGTATAAATACATGTGTAAAACAGCTTTAACATGCTTAAACTCCTTTTTTCAGGATGTTGGGAATTGTTCTCTCAATCACAGCTGTATCTGCTGCATACTAAGTAGATGCTGACATAAAGAAGAAGGTAAAAAAAACAAACATCTGTCAGCACAGAATATCTTGTAGTGAAATATTTTGAAATGGAGAATCACAAGCTGCAGAAATATTGTGAAGGGGGAGGGATAAAGGGCAAATCTGACAGGTCTAATTTTATATATATATATGTGTGTGTGTGTGTGTGTGTGTGTGTGTGTGTGTGTGTGTATTAATTAACCTTGTAATGCTTGCCTTCTCAATGTGTGGGAGAGGGGCCAGAGAGGAGAGAATTTTGAAATCAAAATTTAAAAAGTGAATCAAATTATACATGAATATAGATGTGTACATGCTACCACACACACACACACACACACACACACACACGCACACACTGTATTTCAAGGTCAATTTTTTGCCCTCTTTCTAATAAATCACCCAGTCCTGGCTACAGTACATTAAGTGGTAGCCTAATCAGTAGACAGAGAGGGTCTGAAGTCTGTCTCAGTGAATGATAAGCTGGAACTAAAGGCATTTAAGCATCTTCCAGCCATTTCACACGGTTGATTGTAATGATTGTTGATTGTAATGATTGTTTGAGCCATTTTATATTATGAGAGATGTCAAAATCTGTAATGTCCATGGGTTTACACATTGGATAAAAGAAAAAAAGAAGGGAAAAGAGAAAAAAAAGAGACTCACTGGCAGTGAACAGCAGTTAATAAAATTTGTAGTTTTTTTTTTCCTGTTAGATTAGAGCTGCACTTCATCTTTGTTCTCTACCTCTCAACTTATTATTACTTTTCCTCATCTCAGGTCTGTCTCACTTCCTTATTCAATACTCATTTGTTCTCTAGGATTTTATTCTGTGAAGTGCATTGTTTCTTGACTATAACACTTTTGAGGTACATTCTCTCAGTATTGCTATTACACAAATTTTCATGTACTTCATATTATAAAAGGAATGTTAGGCTGACCTTAAGATAGAGTAGAACAATTATAAAATGCACAGAAAATGCCTAGTTAGTTTGATCAGTAATTTACTTAAGAGACAGCACAGTGGAGCAGAGAGAAATTAAAGATTCAAATTATTAGGATTCTTCAGTTTGCTAATTTCTGTGACTTGATTCATTATTCTGGACTCTACTTTCCTTCTTCATCTGAGGGGGATCCACTACTCATCAATACAAGAAGGTTGTGAGAACCACATTTTGTAAATACTTGATGTCATAGAAAGAATATTAACTAGTTGATGAGAAGTCCTGTTTTTGAGTTGTGTCTCTGTTATTTATAGTGGCATGGGTTTTGAATGAGTTTTATTCACCCCCTTCCTTCTTTGCTGAGGAGGAGGAGGAGGTCTCAGAGTATGGAACATAGTTGATATGATCAAACTCAATTGTTTCTGTTGATTACCTTGTTAGTTCTACTGAAAATATGTGGTTTTTTAAATTTTTGAAAATCTTTGTTGAAAGTGATATTTTGTTGAGTAATAGAGGAGGACATGGATATATTTACAGATATGGGTGATATAAAAACAAAATATATTAAAAAAAACTCCGAAATATGCTATACTTTAAGATTTGGAAAATACTTCATATATCTTACTTCATTTGAGTCTCATAACTCTGAAAGATAGATTCTCTATATATTATTATCTCTCACTGAAGTCAAAGGAATTCACTTCACCTATCTGTGTATTAGTTTCTTCATCTGTGAAATGGGAAAGCTACCATTTGTTTTACTGCAAGTTCCCATCCCCATTCCCAGAAATATTGTAAGGATCAAATGAAATAATTCCTCTAAAGTGCTTTGTAAACAAAAAAGAATAACATGAATACAACTGTTACCATTGCTACTTATTACATGAACTAGATATGATATTGTAGGAATTTCCCCACAAGTGGCTATTGAATATTGTCATAAACAATTTGATTTTCTAGCTTTGGTTAGCTTTGTGTCTCTTTTCCTTCCATATCTTGATTTCTTTCTACCTTCCTGTTCCATTTATCAAATTATTTCTTTTGAATTAAAATTCTGAAAACAATGTATTCTTTAAAAATTTCTTTTGAATTATTTTTGCTATTTCTTTATCTAGCACAATATTAGGCACATAGAAGGTACCTGATATTTTCTCCTCCTCCACTATTTCTGGGTTATGAATATTTCTTACATTACTTCTTGGACTTTGAAGATAAGATCCTTGATAGCAAGGTCTTATTTGTTCTTGACTTTTTATTACCAGCTACTGATTCACTGAAATACTGAAGGATTTGCTTAAGATTACATAGCAAAGTAAATAAAAGAACTAAGAACATAAAAAAGTTTTCTAATTCCAGATCTAGTATTCTTTCCACTATTTCAAAACTTCACAAATGCAGATCAACTAAAGTGTGCATCACAATGAGGTTTCCTTTTCTTGTTTGAGTAAACTTTCTGAAGTATGCTCTCTATTCATTCATAATATATATTGAGATACATTTTGACAGTCTTGCTTCATTTAATCTAATTCATTTGTGTGTCATGATATCACCTCCCTGATTTCATGGTCCTTTTTGAGAATGAAGGAGAAAAAACCAAAATATATTGAGAAGTTTTATTGGATTTTTGACCACATAAAACTGTAAAGCTGCTTCTAAATATGCTTCTAAATATTAATCTATCAATTAATTTTTTATTAAGTATCTTTTATGTGCTAATTGTTGTGTTGGTCCTGGGAATACAAATATAAAAAATTAAACTGTTTTGCCCTCTAGGAGATTACATTCTATCCAGGATGGGGAAGGAGTAACTTATATATGAAAAAAAAGCACACACACATATACATCACATATGGAGCTATTAGGGGATGGGAAGATAGCATCTAAGGATATATAGGTATGCAAATTATATATTTCCTGATAATAAATCATAATTTAATAGCCCTGCATTCAGGAACCACAGTTTAAGAATCTTTATTCTTTGGTAATCTTAGTAATACTATTAAATTTACATTGGTTCCTACTTCCAATTACTAATATCTTTCTTTCTGGCAAAGTCTGCCTCATATCTAATTAAAAGTATGTGACTGCTTAAATGGTATGATTTTGAGTTTGCCAAGAAGTTTATCAGACTAAATATATCTTTTACCTCTTGACTATATAGCTAATCAGTTGAAATTTTCACCATGACATTCACTCCTTAAGGATATGGTGGCTATTTATAGCTTTTAAAAAATTCAAAGTATCCAAGCATTATTTTGCTTGGGAAATACAACATATTAAATGAGTTTATTTTTATACTAAGGGATATCCTAATTATATAAGATCTAAAGATATATAAAACCCCTCTATTTTATAGAAGATGAAACTGAAGTCCAGGGTGGTTAAATGACTTTCTCTGCTTAAAACTTGTTAACTAATTTTGGTCACTTGCAGAAATAAGAGTCCCTGGAAGTGGGGCACAGAAAGGAAACCTATTATATTGTTAGAAAAGGTAGGTAGAGGTCAAGAGTGTAGGGGTCCTATTTGACAATGATGGGCATATAATGGGGATATTCAGAATGCCTAATATAAAGGATTTACCAGGAGGAAAGTTAGCCTGCTTTGTGATTTTTGCCTAGATTTAGCTTATAGCCACTAAGTATTCATGTTTCTTTGTGTATATAATCAGAGAAGTCAGGGTAAAGGAGAAATAGGAAGACCTGGTTTCAAATCCCCCCTCCGATATATGACATTCCCAAGTCACAATCTCTTTGATCCTTCCTTTCCTCAACTATGAAATTAATCTCTCTAGGGATATGATATTACGAGCTTTCTGGAATTAGAGATTATTAGAGAACTTTTGATCTGCTCCTAGTTTTTCAGATGAATACACAGTTTCAGATAGATCAAATATCTTGACTAACATTTATTAGCTAGTTGTTGGCATCTCTGAGATGAGGGTAAAATAATGCAAGCATCTATGTGTAGACAGAACATTATAAATGCAAATAAGGAGAAGAAATATATCATGTTATTTATTCTAAATCCATTTTTAGCTTTCATAATTGCTGAATTTCTTTTAGTTTCTAGGAACATGAATTTGTTATTTATTTTTCCAATTCCTGAAAAAGGAGGTTTTACTGACACATATTACACTTTATAATAGATGGTCTAATAGAATATTAACTTTGACAGAGAAAAAACAGAACCTATGGCAGAAGGTGCTGTTGAAGAGCCGGCTGCATATTTCCCCTCTTTGGGATCACTGCCATATGGTGACTGTAGTGGAAGAACAGAGAAAAAACACATGGCAAGACTGGAGAGAAAAGGAATTAAACTGTCTCACTATTAGCCATAGGGTCTATTAATACAGAACAATGAAAAAGAACTCTAATTTTCTTTAATGCTTCATCCAAGAATATCATTTCATGGCTATTGGCAGATCTCTAGGTCCTTTTTTTCAGATAAAAACATGCATGGTGTACTTTGGAACTGTCAAAATTCCAGGGGCAGATATGCCTTTTGAAGATGCATCCCAAAGGCATAATTTCATAACTAATATAATTTGTAATATTTAACTTAGCATAAAAATGAGAGAAGTCCCTTCTCCACACTAATTTACTTTTCTCCCTTATCAAATAAGGACATCTGCATTACTCATGACTAGGTTTTTTCAGGTAGAGATGGTTACTACCTACTGGTGCAAATTATAGCCAACAAAGATTAATGATAAACAATCAAATTTAAACTTTATTCAATATGGGAGGGCATTTAATATACATACACACATATGAGTACATATGCATGTATTACATATATACTGTATATACATATGCATCTATACCAATATATATGTCTATACCAATATAATATGCACATATGTAGATATGTGCATATCTATACATATACATATACACATTAAACATTGCTTATATATGTCTGTACATATATGTATATATTGTATACATAAAAATATACATATCTATATGTGTTTGTGTATATTCATAACCTTTAGAAATTTATTCTTCAATACCTCATTGTGATATGAAGGAAGGAGAAGTTTAGTTTACAAGGTCAATGTCAATGGAATTGAAATTTGGCAAGCTCTTCCAAACTAGAAAATTTGTTTTCATTCATTGAATTTCATTCATTCATTCATTCATTCATTGAATACTAAATTCACTTTTTCTATCATCTATTTATATCATATTTATCTTCTTTATTTGATTATTTACTCATATATTTATTGTTATTTATTCATTTCTTTGCTTATTCCTTCATTAGCATCTTTGCTTGTTTGCCACATTAAAAAAATCTATTTTTAAATTAATTAATTTATTTGTTCAAGTTGGACATATTAGTTTTGCTCCTAGAATACCAGGCTAACAAAAACTGAAGAGACTTATTATGATGCAGTTGTTTTCTGAGTAATGAACTCTTACTCTCACAAGTTATAAAACAAAAAACCAAGATTATGAATTTCTAAGGACTTGTGGAGATTGAATTCAATTAAGCTGATGAGCAAGAGGTAAGAGCTAGTCTTAGCCAACAACTTGATTCAAATCTGGTTTCTACTTCTTAGCTGTGTGACCCTGGGCAATTCACTAAACCCCAATTGCCTCAGCAAAAAAAAAATCTGGGTTCTGACACATACTTGCTGAGTAACCCTGGACAAGACATTTTATTTCTTGGTTTCCAGGCAATTTTTTAAGATTGTAGGTCACAGAAAAGGCATAAGTGGAGGAAAAAGTATTAGTGGAGGAAATCTCTCTGTGTCTCTCTTTCTCTGTCTTTGTGTTTTCGTGTCTCTCTGTGTCTGTGCCTGTCTGTTGTCTTTCTCTGTTTCCTAAACCCATAAAACTGTAGATAAAAAATAAACAAAAAAGCAAATCTAATAAGCACAGAAAAACCTACTATGTTCTAGATCCTGTGGTAAGTGCTAAGGATACATAGAAAAGCAAAGACACAGTCTCTGCTTTCAAGGAGCTCACACACTAATGGTGACATCCTCAATAGTAATAAAAAGTTTTGAGAAGAGGAGGATTTGGAAGGTAATGAATTCAATTAAAAGTTAATAAGTTCAATTTTGAATATGTTGAGTTTAAGATGTCTACAGGACATCTGGTTTAAGATTTCTATCAGCATCTGGAGGTGTTAGACTAAAAATACAGTGATTTGGTAGGACTAGACAAATAGATCTGAGCATTATATGCACAGAGATAAAAATTAAAATCATGGGAGCTGATGAGAAGTATAAAGGGAGAAAAGAAGAAAAAGATCCAGCATACAACTTTTGGGTATACTTACAGGTATGACATGGATAAAAATTGAGCAAAAGAGACAGAGAAGTCAACAAGTGAAGGTTATAGTGAAAAATAAATGACTGGGCAAGCTTATTGCATGGGTTGCATGGAAGAGGGATAGATAGAATGATAAAAGATATGATCAGATAAAGGAATTTTGGAGTCTATGAACATGGATATGGAACATTTGTGGGTGATGACAAGATAAAGGAATATGACCATTTCTGTGCATAGCTGTGGAGGTATGAGGAAATAAGTCATGTGAAATAAGTAAGCTGATAAATTGGGAAATTAGTGTGCTTGAAGAAATAGCACAAGCATGTTAAAGTTAAGAGTTGGGGAGGAGAGATAGACTGGGAACCCAGAATTAACCTTATTGAGGAAGAAAGAAGAGAGGTTTTTATACAACAGCTCCAAGAATTTTGAGGAAAGAAATATGAATTGATGAACCTAGTGGAAGTGTTGAAGGAAGAGTCTAGAAGTATCAGTGAGAAGCATGGATCAGTCTTTAATTTTGCCACCCTGAGCAGAGTTTTGGGAGTAAAAATGAAATCCAGTCATCAGCAGAGTACCAAGGTTCATTAATATTCTATTTCCTTTCCTTTGCTACAGGTTCAGATAAAAATAAAATGTAGCCCAAGACTGTTATTTAGCACTTTACACCATGTCTGGCATAAACCCAATAAATATTGATTAATTGATTAAAGGTAGGGAATTTTCAATTTAATATTATTGCACTAATAGACACATAACTGAGGCATCTAAGAAGATAAAATGTGTATTCCAGAGAATACAATTTAAAACAAGGAAGAAAAGATCAGTGTTTAAAAGAAAAGGTGATTCTTAAGAAATTTGTTTTGGAAAGAAAGGCACAAAATTGAAGAGTGTGATGTAAAAATTTGGAAACTTAAAGAAAGTGTAAACTAAACTATAAACTCTTCAAAGGCAAGTATTGTTTTGCTTTTGCATTTGTACAGTGGCACCTAGCAAAGTGTACAGTAAGTACCATAATAAAAGTTTATCCATTGTTGCTGTTCAGTTGTGTCTGATTTTTTGTGATCCTCATTTGGAGTTTTCTTGGCAAAGATACTGGAGTAGTTTACCATTTCTTTTTTAAGTTAAGATGGGTCTTCTTGACTTCAATCCTAATGTATCACTTAGTTTCTTGATCACCCACACCCCCTATCTTTTTGACAACAATTTGAGAAGAACAAGTAAACATAGGGACTTTGTCTTTTGGCAAAGGAAATATTTCCATTTAGTTTCTTTGAATTTAGTAATAAGTACAGTTCAATTGGGTCAAGAAAGTCTTAACATGGAATAGTGAAAGAGATACTGAGTTTAGAGTTAGAGGATCAGATTTCTAATACCAATTCTATTATTTAACTTCTATAGATTTGCGTAGTTTACTTAACCCTTCTAAGCCCCAGTTCAATTCATCAAGCATTTATTCAAAACATATTGGGCACTATGCTGGGCTGGGTGACATGATATATAGAATAGTCACAGAGACCTGAAGTGAAATCTAACCTCAAACCCTTACTATCTGTGAGGCTCTGTGCAAATCACTTCTGTCTGCCTCAATTTCCTTATTTGTAAAATGGGATAATAATCACACCTAACTAACTCTTAGGGTTTTTGTAGGGATAATTAGTGAAGTGTTTAGAAAAATCACCTGAAAGTGTTACAAAAATGTCAACTGCTTTTATTATATCAGTCATTTTGTCTCCCTATATGTGAAATGAGAGGTTTGGACTAGACCATTTTTAATGTCTATTCCAGCTTTATAACCTGGTCTATAAATATTCCATGAGCTCACTTGAGTGTAGCTTGCAGGAGTGGTGGGTGACAAGACCCAGACATTCATAGGAAAACTGAGAGGAAACATCACATATACTATGTGATAAGACTATTGACAGTTTGTGTCAAACCTCTTTGGCATAGTAGGTATGCTTACATTTATACCCTTCGATATCATTCTTATCATGAAACCAACCTTGAATTTTTGAGAAATCAAGAGGAAATTGAGAAGGAGGAGAGAAGGACATCGTTTATTCCCTGAAATGAACTCTGATATCAGACTCAAATACGATTTGTATCTCTGTTTTATAACCCATGGGATTGCTCTGGTTCATCTCTATGCCAGTGGGAGAAGGTCACAGAGAAATGATCTCCTAAATGCTTCTGATAAAATAGTAATTAGAGGTAGAAAGGACTGATTTGATTATGTCCATTCTTCTGTCAGGACAGGAGCTGAGTATAGCACTTGAAGAGGTAATATTATTATCAAGCAGCAAAATGAGCAGCAACATGCTTCCCACTCAGCTGTTAGGACATGTGTGGGAGGCAGGCTCTTGTATACACACTCATGTCACATCAATATGAGTAGTCTATTAGTAGTTCTGTTCTATAGCTAGTTCTGTCCATGGCTCTATTGTGTTCAGTGTCAGTACAATGGACAAGTGGCAAATAATCCTTCAGCATGAAAGTCCTTCATTGCTGTAAAAATTATGCTGATTTCATTCCACTCTAAAAATCACTACAGATGCATGAAAAGAATAAAAACACTTATCACACCCAGAACTCTGAAATCAATAGCTAGGCCTTAGTGAGTAGTTTTACTGTTTCATATCTTAACTCAGTATTTTCTTCTAGACAGATGTTGAAGGTTTGAAAGGAGGTGGTGGGGAGGGTGAACCCAAATGGTTTTAGATTCTGAGCAATTTTGTTGGCTTTGCTGGTGTTCCTTGCATTGACCTTGTCTTCTTGTTCTTGTTCTTGTCTTTGTTCTTCTTGTTCTTGTTCTTCTACTTCTTCTTTCTTATTCTTTTTGTCCTTTTTTTCTTCTGCTTCTCCTTTTATCTTCCTCTCCTTCTCCTCCTCCTCTTCCTCATCCTTTTCCTCCTCTTCCTCTTCCTTCTTTTCTCCTCCTCTTCCCCTTCCTCCTCCTCCTCCTCCTCCTCTATTTCTTCCTCCTCCTCCTCTTTTTCTTCCTTCTCTTCTTCCTCTTCCTCCTTCTCTTCCTCCTCCTCCTCCTCTTCCTTTTTCTCTTCTTCCTGTTCCTCCTCCTCCTCCTGTTCCTTCTGTTCTTCCTTCTCCTTCTGTTCTTCCTCCTCCTTCTGTTCCTCCTCCTCCTCCTCCTTTTTTCTTTTATTCTTCTCTTTTTCTTCTTCTTTTCCTCCTCCTCTTCCTTCTTCTAAAGCATTCTGAATTGATTTAAACTTGGGCTTCTTATATTTTTTTCCTACTTATGACCCCTTTTTGCCCAAGAAACTTAATGTGAACCTAATTATATAGATATATAAAATAGGTATACAAATCAAATATGTAGTGACAACAAATTATAATTTTGTGACTCCCACATTTAGTTGTGACACTGTGGGTTCACAAATCACTGTTTAAGAAGCTGGGATTTAAAAGACAAGATGATAACTCAAATGGCGTAGTGGATAAAGATTTGGCATTGGAGGAAGGAAGACCTGAGTTCACATCCTCCTTACATACACAGGCTATGGTGATCCTGGACAAAGGACTTTCTTTTCTTTTCTTTTTTTTTTTTAACAATAGGTAACTATAAGTTGAATAGAAAGTATTAACAGAGGGAACTCTAACCAATGTAAACACAGTGCTAGTTTCTAACTATCTCTATATCAACTTAAAGGGGCTTCATCTAATCTTACCAAAGCATGTATTTCTTGGATGTTGACAAGTCTGGCACAATATCTACTGGTATTTCTTTTGTAAGGTCCAGGCAATGTGTACTAGGGAAAAAAAGACAAAAAATGTCAGACTTACTCTATAGTTAAAGAATTAAACATTAATGTCTCAGTTTGCTTATTTACAAATGATTATTATTTGTTTCTGATTGACATGGTAATGAGGAAATTTGTGAGTTAAACTTTGCAGTTTAAGATCTTTTTAAGTAAGCACAGATTGGTAAATCATTTGGAGAAGAAATTATATGCTTGCTACTTTTGCTAAGGGAGATTAGGAACTAAGGAGATAACTTTATGTGAGGGATAGAGTGATGAATTTGGATTAATTAAATTAATTCTCTCCTCATATATTATGTGATGCTGGACAAGTCACAACCCCTGTCAGCCTCAGTTTCTTTCACTGCATAATATGAACAATAGCAATAATAATTAGCTCATATAGTTGTTGTGAGGATTAAATAAGATAATATATGCAAAGAGCTTTGTATACTTAAAAGCATTATATTATGCTAGCCAATGATATTATTATTGTTTTTGTTTTGGGGACTCTAAAAGCTGTGCTACACTCTTATTGTTAATAGGCACTGATATAGATTGTAAGCTCCCAGAATCCCTGACAGAATAAATAATGGAGTGGCTCTCATATTAGAGTATTTAGAAGCATATTCTTTTTAAATGTTTATAGCAAATGATATGTGTATAGCAAATGAAATGAGTAGCTCTGCTGAACCCTTTCCTTGTAAAGGTAATGTCCTTGAAATTAAAACTGGGTAACAAGATACTTTCCCCCTCTTTCCTTTTAGTAGCCCAGTCTTTTGTAAGCAATTGTGTTTATTTACTTTTTACTCTTAAAGTAATTTCTATTTGGTAAGTTACAGTTCATGACTTATTTCTCATTAAGCTTTCATTTTATCAATGGGACAAATAAAAATATCCACATAAATATACCTATCCAGGAGCTGGAGACTTTTCTTTTCTTTCCACATGATGATATTTGACCTCTTACCTGATGAAATAACTACCAAGGGGTGTTTTATAAATCATATGCATGATTAGAGCAGCCTGTACAAAGTATTATTTTGTCTTCTTAAGGACTTTTAAATTTCTCATCATCCAGTTTCACATGTGATAATGTTGACAGGAAACCCTCCCATTCAGCTTAACTTCCTTCCCATCCAAGATAGAGTTTCCTATTCATTTGTTAAGTTGCTTAAGTTTCATGCTGGTAAAAGTGAATTTGGATGCACATCCAGCACAATTTGATATACTTGACCAGTCAACAGCTGACCCCCCTCACTGAGCTCCTTCATAGAAAAGTCTAAATACTGAATAGCTTTCCTGTGACTGAACTGCTCTGGGCCTCCTTCCCATGTATTTTTTTCTCCTCTCATTTCTCCCAGGAATTCCAGTCTTGCCTTTAAGCCATAAAGCATGACAGCCACAGGCTGTTCAAAATAGCATCTTTACTTTTAGAGTTGTCTCCTATCAGAGTTCTAATGGGCCTGATCTGTGTATCTGGCCTTGTCTATTTTACCCCTGAAGCTTCAACCTCATTGAATGGCTCTTCTCAAGTCCACCAAACATATCCAAACTGCTAGAGAATATCCCTGCCTTCAACTTGTCACTAACAAAGTTTTTTCTCCTAATATCAGAGAGACTTTTCCAATTTCTGAACATAAAAAGGCACATTCTATAATCAAAATGTTTTTTTCTCCCTCCCCTAAGCCTGCATAATAGTGTCAAAAATACTTTAAAACTCACATTAGTTTAAAAAAAAACCACACTAGGTAGCAAGATGCCAATCTTGCTTGGTCAGTCACTTGGGTAGGTTATAACAATTTGGAAAGTCTATACAATGACAAGACTATATTGTTCTGTCTTGAATTGGCTGAAGGTCCCCTATATAAGATGATCCCTTCAGCTTATTCCAGTTTAAAGATTCATGATCCATTCAATGAGAATGCCTATTGAAATAACATTTGATATTGAATGGAAACCATAATGAGGTAGATCCATTCCAGATTCTTTTCAGAGGCTTATTTATTAAAGTAAAAAAAATCTTGTCATATAACTCGGAGTTTTTCTTCAATTCAGTTTATGATGAAAATAGATCATCATAGAGAGAAAAAAAAACTTATTTAGGTATAGGCTAGATGAGTTGCCTCCTTTGGATTTTTCTGACTCTGAGACTGCAGTTCAATTCAGAAATTTTCAAGGTACTGTGGTAAGGCATTGAAATACAAAGTTAAAAACAAAATATTCCTTGCCTCCAAGGAATTAACTTTCTACTATTATTAAAATGTATCTTTATGGCTTCAATGACTTAAGTGGGTAAAAGCATGATACCCAATTAAAATTTTTTTTGAGAAATTTATTTTGAGAAATAAAATATTTTGGTTATGTATTTATTAATAGTCATCTATTCATTCATCCATCTATTCATTCATTGTATGGTTTCTTTATTTGTTAATTCATATGTAGATATAAGCATTTGTTTATTCATGTATAAATGCACCTTAGCTCTTTAAAAAAATAATATAACAATTTTTAATGTAATAATTTTTGTAGCAAGCATTTATATAGTGCCTGCTACATGATAGTCACTATACTAAATACTTTGAAAATGCTATCTTGGGGCAGCTAGGTGGCGTAATGGTTAGAGCATCAGCCCTGAAGTCAGTATAGACTTGAGTTCAAGTCTAGTCTCAGATGCTTAACAATTCCTAGCTGTGTGACCCTGGGCAAATCACTTAACCCCAATTGCCTCAGCAAAAAGGCAAAAAAAAAATGCTATCTTATTTGAATGTCTTGTTTCATTGTTAGGCCTTCGCTGAAAACCTGAAGGAAAACATGTAGTTTTTAGTTAAAACATTTTAGTTACTTTTTTTCTGACTGTAAACCTTGAAATGTAGTAATAGAAGCATTATCTCTTTAACAGACCTTTTCAAAGAACATTTCTGTAAGTCCAGCTCTATTTCTAGAGAAACTCCTTGTAGTTTTATTTATCTTTCAACAATTCCCTTCAGGCAACAAGTAAATCCATTGTATAGGACTGTCTTTTTAAAGGAAAAATATATTTTTTCTTTTTGTTTGGTATTGTTGTTTTGCATAGAAAGAGGAGCATAATTTCTAATAAAGCATTTGAGTTGTCTGATTGAATCACCTAACTGTGATTGAAACAAATGTTGCCATAATATGTAAATTTCATGCCTCTATCCTATAGCTCTAATTTTAATATAAAATAATACATATTTTATTATTAACAAGCATCTGACTTAGGAAAATAATGCCTTCCCTACCTTCTTTATTCTTTCTCTATCTTTAGAGTTATTTCCAATATAAAAAGAAACAAATAATCTTAGGTGACTATTGTGCAACAGCATGAAGTACTGATTCCTGGGTATATGACTATTTTTGATGTTCCCTGAATTTCAGAATTTTGATCACCATTCCTAAGTGAAGAGCAGGACAATTTTTTAATATGAAAACTTCTAGTTGATTTCATTCAATGTCCATTGAAGTTCTGCAATCCATGATTAATTCCATGACTATACTCTCTCCTTGTAATTTGGGACAGATAATTTTTTTTTCTGTGAATAGCTCATATCTTTTGAAATCCCTGTTTGCTACAATGTTTAAAAAACAGAGAACTAGTATAATGGTTTAGCAACTGTACCTATCATTTTATTCTACAGGGAATTTGAAGTTGAAGAAACTCTATCAATGCCAATAGGCAGCATCTTGACAACTTAGAGATTTAGGAAATTGACCAGAACACTGAAAATTATGTGAATTACTCAAAGTCATATAGTGATGCCCTGGAAACCAGACTTTCTTGGTTTTATAGTTCAGCTTTTTAGCCACTGAGCAAACTATCTCTTGTTATAGAGATGTTTAAATACCCTCCTCATCATAAAAAGAAAGAAAGAAAAAGAAAAGAAAAGGAATAAAGATTACATAGAAGAAAAGGGGGGAAAAGGTCCAGGAGGGGAGATAAATAAGCAGGGGATAGATTTGTCACTATATTATTAAATTAATATTAACTCAAAACCAAACATTGCAGTAGAAGTTCAGTTTCATGGATAATTCTCTTGCTTTGCTTTGTTCTATTATGTTTGTTTTTGTTGATGATTCTTAAGACCATAAGAAAAAATGAAATAAAAAAGAAAATGGAGAAAAGAACATAGGATTTAAGGAACGAAATGAAACTTTAAAATGAAGATTAGAGTCCCATACTGGACTAGCCAGGGAGAAACATTGTAACAGTGTTTGACTTCTTGAACAGTGGATCCAGAATGTTCCCTTCCCCCTCATTCCCTCTACCTTATTTACAGTACAGTGGGACTTTTGAGTGAAGGAATGGCAAACAGTTAATAAAACATTTGATGGGTATTAATTACTTTTCACTTAATTACCTGCCATGTGGATCTTGTTGAGCTATTGATTACTGGCAAACATACATCCCACTGAGGATAGTGTTATTTAACTTCATCCAAGGAGTCAATTAGTCCAAGTAACACTGGGAGAGCTGGTTCTTCGCCTCAATAGCTGGGGTTTCTTGCCAAGAAGGGTAGATAAGCCATTTATTTGTTCATTAAAACACAGTACTACTGTCAACAGGAGGCACTTACCAGGTGTTATTGAGATTGGTAAAATGTCACCCTGTTTCATCAAAAATTAGCTGCAACCATATGGAAATAAAATGGGCACAGGGACCTTTTTCCCACTTGGATAGTGGGGGAAAAGGTTAGGTCAAGGAGTTGACCCCTGCAGGTGAAGTTCAACGGAGCTCATAATTGTATAAAATCTAGATAGGAAACTCATAAGACTGATCCTTAGTGCTCCAAAGACTTTTTGAATAGAATACTCTAGAAGTGCTTTCTCTTCTATGACTTATGGGACTCCTGATTCTTTCCTTTTATTTCTCAGATCAAAGACCTTTTAAGAACTTGCTCAGCTTGCTTATTTTTCCCACAAAGTCAGATTGATGATAAAGACTTGGAATTCAAATCCTTAGGGAAGTAGAAAAGAAGAAAGGGCAGGTGATTAGGAAAAAAAAATAAGAAAAAGAAAGAGGAAGGAAAGAGAGTTTTTATATTTTAATTTTAAATATGTAAATGAAGTACTCCATTTCTTACAGATTTTTGGTCATGGAATTAGAGATGTTAAAAATGTTTTCATTATTTTTTTTTGAAAAGTTCTGTAATTTCCCACAACAATGTTTATAGAACTCTCCCAAGTAAATGATGTACAGAACAGAAAAGCAAACTGACATATTAACTCTTTCTGATAACATATACATGTTATTTAATATGTTTCTACTGAGAAGAGAGGCATATTTAATTTTAGAGTTAATATAAATTCAAGATTATCTGCATTTTATTGATCTGTATTTTAATGTTTTTTTACTGTTATTTACATTTATGTTGTTATGTTTATTTTGTATATTATCCTCAGTTCTTTTTTCTTTTCCTTCTGCATCAGTTCATATAAGCCTTCCTAAGAATCTCCAATTTCTTCCTATTTGTCATTTCTTACAACTCAAAAATATTCCTCTAGATAGATAGATAGGTAAATAGATAAATAGTTGAAGTGGTTATAATGTGCTAGACATTGTGCTAAGCACTAGTGATATAAGTGCTGGCAAACCAGACAGTTTCATTCTTGAAGGAGCTTTATTTCTAATGGGAAAAGCTGATTTATAAGTGTTGGGGAATGTCAGATCATATTATTTGTTGTTGGTGATTGGCAGGTCAAATGGAAATAAGATGAAATCAGAGAGCAGAAAGAAATCAGAACCCCCTTGAGAGAGAGAATAATCATCAAGTCAAGTAATAAATATTCCGTAAGTACTATGTGTCAAATATTGTGCAAAGTGCTTAGGGGTATGAAGAAAAAGCAAAAACAACCTCCAACATAAAGGAAATTACAATCAACTACTACAATTTGTTTGGCCATTCCCCAATTGATGAAGAATGGTGTATTTTCTTTCTAAAGTGGATTAGTTGGGTTTATTAATTACATCAGGTCTGTGGTATAAATCTGCCTCTTGAAACTTGTTAGGAAAGTACTTTGGCCATAAAACTTCAAAACTTCAAAAACTAATTAGAAATTACTTAAGATATGATTCTGACTTTGGTAATACTGTGCGATCCTTAACTTTTATTTCCATGTTTTATTTATTCCTGGGGGAAATTCTAGGGTATTAGTAGGAAGACTTGGGAGAATAAAAAATTAAAATTTATCTCAAATTGTCTTTAGTATATTGCAGACCACCTCATGGATCATGAACACAATTTTTATTGAAGAAAATGTTAATTAATTTAAAATAGTAATATATATATATTTAAATGGTGACTTTACTGCAGTAGCTCATAATAACATAATTGAGCACTGAATTTAGTTTGACACATCCATCTTAGACTCACATTTCAGAAAACTCATTATAAGAAGTACCAAAATGACTTATCACAACAGTGTCACCTATAATATGGTATGACCTCACAGTCCTTGAAAATAGAATTTTGGTAAGGCTCCAGTACCTAATATTCACACTTCATTTCAATTTCAGATTAGCTAAATACGTAGGTAAATATTCACACTGCATTTCAATTTCAGGTTAGCTAAATTGATTGATTCTTATAAGATATCTTTGAAGATATATAGAATTTACAGATTATATATAATGAAAATTATATATGTATGTATATATGCATATGTATATCCCACCCACCACCCGCTTGCAAATCTCTAAAACAAAGTTTAGATATTTTTCATGCCTACAACTTCCTCAAAGCAGGAAATAGAGTTCCCTTGCATAAATATACTAAAGTTTACAATATGGATACTGAGCATGATACAACTTTTGTTTTGCCCCACAGACATTGCATAAGATGAACTGGGCATATTCTCATTTGTCTGGGATGCTAGATATGCAGGAAACTGAGACTAGTGAAGGTCTTGAGCTTAGAAGTTCCAAAGTGCAGTAGGTGATTGATTGGATGTCTAACTAAAGATAGTCTGGCAGTAATATGATGAGCTCTTTGTTTTAGGGGGGGATGGATCTAAGATGGCAGAGTTAAATCATGAAGCTGCTTAAGCTATCCCAGTTTTCCTTGAAAATCAAGTCTCTGAATGGAGTCTGATGGAATGAAACCACTCTCCAGCTCAAGATAGATTAGAAAAACTTCAAGAAATGTCAGTTTCCCTGGGGCAAAAAGGGGGTTCAGCCTAGCCCATACAGACTCTGGGAAAGCTGGAGAAAGGGTCTTAATCACAGCAAATCAGCAATTAATATCCTCAGTCTTGGCTCAGTACAGGAGAAGATCAGAGGGACAGTCTCCAGTTCCAGATTAGAAGGCAAACTCTGGGAAACCAGGCTGTTTCCTGAAAAAGCAGGCAAAGTTACCCCATGCAAACACAAGAGAACCCTGAGTTCAAAGCCAAGGCTCAGAGCTGCACAGGAATTTTGGGACAGCATCCCCTTTACTCCAGGAACAGAGCTCAACCACAAAATTGAAAGTAAATACCAAATACCAAATAAAACAAATACCAAAATAAAAGAAAAGACAATGAGCAAGAAACAGAAAAGAACCTTGACCATAGAAAACTACTATGGTGACAGGGAAGACCAAAACACCAACTCCGATGAAGACAAAATGCTCACAAAGGAAATCTCAAAGAGTGATATGATTTGGTTTCAAGCTCAAAGAATCTTCTTGGAAGAGCTCAAAAAGACTTTAAAAGGTAAATATGAGAGGTAGAAGAAAAAAAGAAAAAAAAACAATTCTTTAAAAAATACAAATGGCCAAATGCAAAAAAAAAATGCACAGAAGAAAACAACTTCAAAAATAAAATTAACCAAATGGAAAAAGGAGATACAAAAGATAACTGAAGAAAATCACACTTTAAAAACTAAAATGGAGCAAGTGGAAGCTAGTGTCTCTATGAGACAGGAAGAATCAGTCAAACAAATTTAAAAAAATGAAAAAAAAATGGAAAAAATGTGAAAAACGTCTATCTTTGGAAAAATAGTCAACCTGAAAAACAGATGCAGAAGAAGCAATTTAAAAATTATTGGCCTACCTGAAGGGCATGACCAAAAAAAAAGCCTAGGTAGCGTTCTTCAAGAGATCATTAAGTAAAACTGTCTTGATATTCTAGAAATACAGGAGGAAATGCTCATTGAAAGAATCCATCAATCAACTTTGGAAATAAATCCCACAAGGAAAACCACAAGGAAAGGAAAGAAAAGTAATATAAGCTGCCAAATAAAACAATTCAAATATCAAAAAACAACAGTCAGGATTACCTGGTAACTGGCATCTTCTACAATAAAGGATCAGAGGGCCTGGAATACCATATTTCAGAATGCAAAGGACCTAGGTTTGCAACAAAAAATTAACTATCCGGCAAAACTCAACATCATCTTTTAGGGGATATATAGTTCTTTAATAAATTCAGAGACTTTCCATAATTTCTACTGGAAAAAAAAACAGAATGAAACTGAAAATGTATAGACAGGACTCAGTCTTTAAAGGTTAAACTGTTCAAAGACCCCAGTTTTGGGGATAAATATTCACTATTTGACAGAAACTTCTGGGAAAATTGGAAACTAGTGTGGAAGAAACTAGGCATTGACCCACACCTAACACTGTATATCAAGATAAGGTCAAAATGGATTCATGCTCTAGGCATAAAGAATGATATTATAAACAAATTAGAACAATGTAGGATGGTTTACCCCTGTGGAGGGGGAAGGAATTTGTGACCAAAGAACTAGAGATCATCATTAATCACAAAATAGATAAGTTTGACTATATCAAGTTAAAAAGTTTTTGTACAAACAAAATGAATGCAGACAAGATTAGAAGGGTAGCAGTAAACTAGGAAAATATTTTTATATTCAAAGGTTCTGATAAAGGCCTAATTTCTAAAATATATAGAGAATTAACTCAAATATATAAGAATTCAAGCCATTCTCCAATTGGTAAATGGTCAAAAGATATGAACAGACAATTTTCAGATGAAGAAATTGAAACTATTTCTGGTCACATGATAAGGAGCTCCAAATCATTATTGATCAGAGAAATGCAAATTAAGACAACTCTGAGATACCACTACACACCAGTCAGATTAGCTAAAATGACAGGAAATGATAATGATGAATGTTGGAGGGGATGTGGGAAAACTGGGACACTGATACATTGTTGGTGAAACTGTGAACAGATCCAACCATTCTGGAGAGCAATTTGGAACTATGCTTAAAAAGTTATCAAACTGTGCATACTATGTGACCCAGCAGTGTTTCTACTGGGCCTATATCCCAAAGAGATTTTAAAGGAGGGAAAGGGCCCCACATGTGCAAAAATGTTTGTGGCAGCCCTTTTTTTTAAAATTTTATTTGCATAACATATGTGTGGGTAATTCTTCAACAATAACCCTTACATAGCTTTCCACTACAAATTTTTCCCCCCAACTCCCCACACTTCCCCTAGATGGCAGGATATCCACTACATGTTAATTATGTTAAAATATTGGCAAATTGAATATATGTATACATATTTCCAAACTTATCATTGCTGTGCAAGAAAAATCTTATCTACACAAACGATATATCAGATAAAGGAAATACAATGTAAGCAAACATCAATCAAGGAGTATGAGAATGTTATGTTGTGGTCCACATTTCACATCCCTCTCTCTGGGTGTATATGGCTTTCTTCAGTGAACAATTAGAGGTGGTTTGAAACATTTCATTGTTGAAGAGAGCCATGTCCATCAGAATTGATCGTCATATAGTACTGTTGTTGCCGTGTATAATGATCTCCTGGTTCTGCTCATTTCACTCAGCATCAGTTCATGTAAGTCTCTCCAGGCCTCTCTGAAATCATCTTGCTGGTCATTTCTTACAGAACAATAATATTCCATAACATTCATATACCATAATTT
>JAJPUD010002872.1:48766-81581 GCA_023553655.1 Myrmecobius fasciatus
AAATTATGGTATATGAATGTTATGGAATATTATTGTTCTGTAAGAAACGATCAGCAGCATGATTTCAGAGAGGCCTGGAGAGACTTGCATGAACTGATGCTGAGTGAAATGAGCAGAATCAGGAGAACATTATACATGGCAACAACAATATTACATGATGATCAATTCTGATGGACATGGTTCTCTTCACCAATGATGTGATTCAAACCAGTTCCTATTGTTCAGCGATGAAGAAAGCCATATAAACCCAGACAGAGGCCTGAGAGAACTGAGTGTTTCACAACATAGCATTTTAATGCTTTTTGTGAATATTTCCATGCATTTTGTTTTCCTTCTTAGGAAGGTTTTTTTTTCTTCTCTCTTTCTAGATCTGATATTTCTTGTGCAGTAAGATAACTGTATAGATATGTATACATATATTGGATTTGTCATGTAATTTATCATATTTAGCATTATTAGATTACCTGTCATCTAGGGGTGAGGGTGGGAGGAAGGAGGGGAAAAGCTTGGAACAAAAAAAAGTTTTTGCAAAGGTCAATGTAGAAAAATCACTCATGTTTTGTAAATAAAAAGCTTTTAATAAAAAAATGAAGGTTAAACTGTTTACATCACTACAGGAAAATGACGTGTAACTTGTGAGAATTATATCTGTCATTGAGGTTGATAGAGGGGGGCATCACATGAATGGAAGGTTGTGAATGGACTATGATATGATGATAGCAAAGAAAAAGACATTAAGGGGTGGAAAAAGATCTGTACTGGATAAAGAAGAAAGGGGTGGTATAATAGGACAAATTAGATCACACGAAAAGATTCAAAAGGCCTATTACAATCCAGGGAAAGAAGGGAGGATGAGGATGAGCATTGTCTGAAGCTTGATCATTTCAGTTTTAGCTCTAAGAGGGAATCATTTTGTCATTAAGTTGGGTATAGAAATTTATCTAACTCTATAAAGAAATAGGAGGAAAAAGAGGAAGGAAAGGGTGAGGCAGGATAGAAGGAAGGACAGAAACACTAGGGAAAAAGGTAAGATAAGGGGGAAGGGGTCATAGGAGATAAGGTAGTGGGTGGAGTGGGTAAAAAACAATACTAAAGACAGGTAGGAAAGAGAGAAAAAAGTATATATAGGAGAGAAAATAGAATGGAAACATATATAGAGCTGGCAATCATAACATGTTGAAAAAGAGGCCCCAGTACATGTATTTATTTTCCCTCCCCCAACAGAATAAGGAATTTTTTTTTTGGCTTATGACTACTATTGGCCCTATTTTTAAATGGTATTTTTTCTTTTCTTTTATTTCTTAGAGTTAACTGTTGTTGTAATAGCCTGTATGAAACCTGTCTGAAACCTTTGATATTTTTAGAGTTAACAGTAGTTATACAATTGCTGTTATACAGAGTTATACAACCTCTGTGATATTCTGTTAATTTGTTTTCAGATATGACAATACATATATGCATATATTTACATTCACATATACATGCATATACATATATTTATTTATGCATTTATCATTCTATTTACCTCTCTACCAATTTATATATCTTTGAAATAGCTTGCTACATTTATGGTTTTCTAGGAAAATAAGAACAATTAGATGGAATAAAAATATTTAGAACTGCTAGACAAATATTTTACATTAACTTCAGGCATGCAGAAGGCATTCATAGACACACAGTATGTGTCTCTATGTGAGTATATGTATACATGTATGTGTGTTCTCATTGCTTTTATCTCTGAACCCATTTTCTCAGGCTTCTGATTGTTGAGCAGTTATCTCAACAATTACAGTCCAGATCCAATACACTACTGCTGCTTTCCCTATTCAGGCCATGTTATTTCCCAGTTGATAAATGGTCAAACGATATGAACAGACAATTTTCAGTTGATGAAAAAAAAAGCCATATATTGTCCTATGAAAAAATGCTGTAATCACTGCTGATTAGAGAAATGCAAATTAAAACAACTTTGAGGTACCTCAGACAATGCCTGTCTCCTGCCCTCCTACTCCTTTCGACCTCTTCTCAGTCAGCCAACTAGAACTTATTAAGAATCTTCTAGGTATTAGTCACTTTATTAAGTATACAGATATAAAGATAGGTAACAAAGTAAAATAAACAATGATAACAACAACAAACAGTCCCTGCTTTTAAGGACTTCACAGTTTAATGGTAGAGACCATATGCAAACAACATTGTACAACCAGAATATAAGCAGGACAAAAAGAGATAATCACAGAGGGAAGGCACTAAAATTAAAAACGCATTACCTACATCACATATTTCACAGGGTTAGGATATAAATTCTTGAAGTATAGGAATAGTTTTTTTTTTAGTCTTTATATTGCCTATACCTAGCACAACACCTGGAATATAATAGGGGATTAATATATGGTTTTTGATTGATTGTTGGTTCATGGGTAATATAAAACTTTAAGGGCTTGAAATGCATTCTCTTATTGCTTCAGGGTGTTGAATGAATGAACCCTTGATAAACTGATGTCATGAGTTTTGTCTTAATATAATATATTCTGCCTGGCTTTGAAGAATATATCTTGATATTTTTTCTATTCTGTAGAAATTGTCACTTGGGGGTTGGTGGCTACTTTTTTGTTACTTAATTTTAGTTTATTTGAAATAAGTAAAAGAAACAAAGAACTGATATATGACTTTAGTGTCATAGAATAGAACTATATTAACATGACTCAATTCTCCTCATAATAGATCTGGATAGGATGCTCAGAGAGACAGAGACAGACAGACAGACAGACACACACACAGATCAAGAGATTGAGAGAGAGAGAGACAGAGAGACAGAGAGGGACAGAGACAGAGATAGAGACAGAGACAGAGAGAGACAGAGACAGAGAATGATTCAATCTGTATTCAGGCACAATCAGTTTCTTTTCTGGGTACGGATAGGATTTTTCATCATTAAGTCCTTCAGAGTAGTTGTGGACCATTGTACTGCTGAGAATAGTAAAGTCATTTACAGTTGGTCATCGCAGAACATTGCTATTGCTTTTTATACAAGACATTTCACTTTGAGTTCATGGAGAACTTTCCAGATTTTTTTTTTTACCAAGAGCATCCTGCTCATCAGTTCCCAGAGAACAACAATATTTCATGAATATCATGCACCACAATTTATCCGGCCACTCCCTAATTGATGAGCATCCCCTCAATTTCCAAATCTTTTCTCTGAGAAAAGAGCTGTTATAAACATTTTTGTACATATAGGTCTTTTTCCTTCTTTGCTCTTTTAAAATCCTCTTTAGTATTCATGCCTAATACTGGTATTTTTAAGTGAAAGGATATACATCAATTTATAGCTTTATGGGCATATAACAGAATCGGTAGATATATTCACCCTTTGCTCCCCATCTTCCCCTCCATTATAAAAGCATTTTCCCTCTCTTTTTCTTGGGAGACAATTAAAACCATTTTATTTATCCCTTTCCCTTTATCCCAGTACATTTCTCTCTCACCCCTTAATTTCATAATTTTAAAAGAGATAGTATCTCTTCATATTCAACTAACACCTGTGCTCTATGTTTATATATATAGTCCTTCAAATTGCCATAGTAATGAGAAAGCTCTAATGATTTACAAGTATCATCTTCTTATGTAGGCATATAAACAGATAAACCTAATTAAGACATTTATGATATTACTTTCCTGATTACATCCTTATGCTTCTCCCATGTCCTGTATTTGAAAATCAAGCTTTCCATTCAGCTCTGGTCTTTTCATCATGAGTGTCTGAAAATCCTCAATTTCATTGAATGTCTATCTTTTCTTCTGAAGGATTATGTTCAGTTTTTCTGGGTAGGTGATTCTAGCTCCATTATTCTTCAGAATATCATATTCCAATGTACAAGCTGCTTAAATCTTGTGTTATCCTGATTGTGGCTCAACTGTACTTGAATTGTTTCTTTCTGGATGTTTGCAATATTTTCTCTTCAATCTAGGAGTGCCAGAATTTGGCTATCATATTCTTGGGAGTTTTCATTTTGGGATCTCTTTCTGGAAGTGATCAGTGGATTCTTTCAATTTCTATTTTACCCATTGGTTCTGGAATATCAAGACAGTTTTACTTGATAATTTTGGGAAAGATGTTATCCAGGGTCTTTTTTTGATCATGACTTTCAGGTAGATCAATAATTTTAAAATTATATCTCCTGGATCTATTTTCTAGGTGAGTTATTTTTTTCCCAGTGAGATATTTCAATTTTTTTCCTATTTTTTCATTGCTTTGGTTTTGCTTTATTGTGTTTTGCTTTATTGTATCTTGATTTCTCAAAAAGTCATTAAATTTCATTTGCTTAATTCTATTTTTTTTTTCTTTTTGCTGAGGCAATTGAGATTAAGTGACTTGCCCAGGGTCACAGAGCTAGGGAATGTTAAGTGTCTGAGACCAGATTTGAACTCAGTTCCTCCTGACTTCAGGGTTGGTGCTCTATCCACTGTGCCACCTAGCTGCCCCTCAATTCTAATTTTTTTATTAAAGCTTTTTATTTGTATAATGTATGTATGGATAGTTCCCCAGCATTGATCTTTACAAAGCTTTCCATTACAAATTTTACCCCCAGTTCCCTCCCCTCCCCTAGATGGCAGGAAGTCCACTACATGTTAATAATGTTGAAATGCTTGACAAGTTATGCAAGAAAAATCCTATCTACAAGAAAAAAAAAAGAAAATCAGAGAAAGGCAACACAATGAAAGCAAATATCAAAAGAGATCATGAAAATGTTATGTTGTGGTCCATATTTCATATCCCTCTGTCTGGGTGTATATGGTTTTCTTCAGTGAACAACTGGAACTGGTTTGAGACAATTCTTTGTTGCAGAGAGCCATGTCCATCAGAATAGATCATCATGTAATACTGTTGTTGCTGTGTATGATGATCTCCTGTTTCTGCTCGTTTCACTCAGCATCAGTTCATGTAAGTCCCTCCAGGCCTCTCTGAAATCGTCCTGGTCATTTCTTACAGAGCAATAATATTCCATAACATTCATATACCATAATTTATTCAGCCACTCTTCAATTGATGGGCATCCCTTCAGTTTCCAGTTTCTAGCCACTACAAAAAGGGCTGCCACAAACATTCTTGCACATGTGGGGCCCTTTCCCTCCTCTAAAATATCTTTGGGATATAGGCCTAGTAGAAACACTGCTGAGTCAAAGGGTATGCACAGTTTGACAACTTTTTGAGCATAGCTCCAAATTGCTCTCCAGAATGGTTGGATCTGTTCACAGTTCCACCAACAATGTATTTGTGTCCCAGTTTTCCCACATCTCCTCCAACATTCATCGTTATCTTTTCCTGTCATTTTAGCCAATCTGACAGGTGTGTAGTGGTATCTCAGAGTTGTCTTAATTTGCATTTCTCTGATCAATAGTGATTTGGAGCAACTTTTCATAGGACTAGAGATGGTTTTAATTTCATCATCTGAAAATTGTCTGTTCATATACCTTGACCACTTATCTATTGAAGAGTGGCTTGAATTCTCATATATATGAGACAATTCTCTATATATTTTAGAAATGAGGCCTTTATCAGAACCATTAAATGTAAAGATGATTTCCCAATTTGATGCTTCCCTCCTAATCTTGTCTGCATTTATTTTATTTGTACAGAAACTTTTTAACTTAATATAATCAAAATTAGCCATCTGGTGTTCAATTACGAGTTCCAGGTCTTCTTTGGACATAAATTTATTCCATCTCCACAGGTCTGAGAGATAAACTATATTATGTTCCTCTAACTTGCTTACAAAGTCCCTCTTTATATCTAGATCATGAACCCATTTAGATCTTATAATGGTATGTGGTGTTAGGTATGGGTCAAGCTCTAATTTCTTCCACACTAGTTTCCAATTTTCCCAGCAGTTTTTGCCGAATAGTGAGTATTTATCCCAAAAGCTGGGGTCTTTGGGTTTATCGAACACTAGATTGTTAAGGTTATTGCCTAGGTTGTCCTGATAACCTATCCTGTGCCACTGATCAACTGCTCTATTTCTTAGCCAGAACCAAACGGTTTTGATGACCGCTGCTTTATAATATAGTTTTAGATCTGGTACAGCAAGGCCACCTTCATCTGCCTTTTTTTCATTAATCCCCTTGAAATCCTTGACCTTTTGTTCTTCCAAATGAACTTTGATACTATTTTTTCTAGATCTGTAAAATAATTTCTTGGGAGTCTGATTGGTATGGCACTAAATAAGTAGATTAGTTTGGGTAGTATTGTCATTTTTATTATGTTTGCTCTGCCTACCCATGAGCACTTAATATTTTTCCAATTGATTAGGTCTGATTTTATTTGTGTGGAAAGTGTTTTGTAATTTAGTTCATATAGTTTCTGACTTTTCCTTGGCAGATAGATTCCCAAATATTTTATCCTATCATCTGCTATTTGGAATGGAATTTCTTTTTGTATCTCTTGCTGCTGAACTTTGTTGGTAATATATAAAAATGCTGATGATTTATGTGGATTAATTTTGAATCCTGCCACTTTGCTAAAGTTGTGAATTGTTTCTAGTAGTTTTTTAGTTGAGTCTCTAGGGTTCTCTAATTATACCATCATGTCATCTGCAAAGAGTGACAATTTGGTTTCTTCATTACCTACTCTGATTCCTTTTATCTCTTTTTCTTCTCTTATTGCTAAAGCTAACATTTCTAAGACAATATTAAATAATAATGGTGACAGTGGGCAGCCTTGTTTCACTCCTGATCTTATTGGGAATGGTTTTAGTTTGTCTCCATTACATATGATGCTTGCTGATGGTTTTAAATAGATGCTACTGATCATTTTAAGGAAAAGCCCATTTATTCCTATACTCTCTAGTGTTTTTAATAGGAAAGGGTGTTGGATTTTATCAAAGGCTTTTTCTGCATCTATTGAGATAATTATATGGTTTTTGTTAATTTGGTTATTAATATAATTATGCTGATAGTTTTCCTAATATTGAACCAGCCCTGCATCCCTGGTATAAATCCTACTTGGTCATAGTGTACTATCCTGGGGATGACTTTCTGTAATCTCATTGCTAATATCTTATTTAAAATTTTTGCATCAATATTCATTAGGGAAATTGGTCTATAGTTTTCTTTCTCTGTTTTCACCCTACCTGGTTTAGCCATCAGCACCATTTCTGTCTCATAGAAGGAGTTTGGCAATATACCTTCTGTCCCTATTTTCTCAAATAGTTTGTGTAGTATTGGAATTAATTGTTCTTTGAATGTTTGGTAGAATTCACATGTAAATCCATCTGGCCCTGGAGATTTTTTTCTCAGAGAGTTGGTTAATAGCTTGTTCTATTTCTTTTTCTAATATGGGGCTATTTAAATAATTGATATCCTCTTCTGTTAACCTGGGCAATCTATATTTTTGTAGATATTCCTCCATTTCATTTAGATTATCAAACTTACTGGCATAAAGTTGGGCAAAGTAACTCCTAATTATTGCTCTGATTTCCTCTTCATTGGAGGAAAGTTCTCCCTTATCATTCTTGAGACTGACAATTTGATTTTCCTCTTTCCTTTTTCTTGTCAAATTAACTAAAGGCTTATCTATTTTGTTGGTTTTTTCGTAGAACCAACTCTTAGTTTTATTTATTAACTCAATAGTTTTCTTATTTTCAATTTTATTAATTTCTCCTTTTATTTTTAGAATTTCCAATTTGGTATTTAATTGAGGGTGTTTAATTTGTTCTTTTCCTAGGTTTTTTTAATAATAAGCCTAATTCCTTTATGTTTTCTCTTTCTATTTTATGCAAGTAAGCATCTAAAGATATAAAATTGCCCCTTATAACCGCTTTGGCTGTATCCCACAAATTTTGGTATGTTGTCTCCTTATTGTCATTCTCCTGGATGAAATTATTGATTGTGTCTATGATTTGCTCTTTCACCCATTCATTCTTCAGGATTAGATTATTTAATTTCCAATTACCTTTTGGTTTATTTTCTCCTGGCCTTATATTGCATGTGATTTTTATTGCATCATGATCTGAAAAGGATGCATTTACTATTTCTGCCTTTCTGCATTTGATTTTGAGGTTTTTATGCCCTAACACATGGTCAATTTTTGTATAGGTTCCATGGACTGCTGAGAAAAAAGTAAACTCCCTACTGTCTCCATTCAACTTTCTCCATAGATCTATCATACCTAACTTTTCTAACAATTGGTTTATCTCCCTAGTTTCTTTCTTGTTTATTTTGTAGTTTGATTTATCTAATTCTGAGAGAGCAAGGTTGAGATCCCCCACTAGTATAGTTTGGCTGTCTATTTCTTCTTGCATCTCTCTTAATTTCTCCCCTAGGAATTTGTATGCGATTGCACTTGGTGCGTATATATTTAGTATAGATATTGCTACATTATCTATGGTACTCTTTAATAAAATATAGTTTCCTTCCTTATCTCTTTTGATTAGATCTATCTTGGCTTTTACTTGATCTGAGATAAGGATTGCTACCCCAGATTTTTTTTGTTCACCTGAAGCATAATATTTTCTGCTCCAGCCGTTTACCTTCATCCTATATGTGTCACTATGTTTTAGCTGTGTTTCTTGTAGACAACATATTGTGGGATTCTGGTTTTTAATCCAGTCTGATATCCGCTTCCACTTTATGGGAGAGTTCATCCCATTCACATTCACAGTTAGAATAACTAATTCTTTATTTCCTGCCATCTTATTTACCCAAGTTATGTTTTCCCCTTTCTCCCTTCCCCCCTCCTCAGTACTTTGCTTTTGATGACCCCCTCCCCCAAACAATACCCTACCCTTTAGATCCCCTCCCCCTGTTTTTACTCCTTTCCCCTAATTCTTCTATTTTTCCTTCTATTAGTTTGTCCCTTACTTTTCCTCCTTTCCCTCCTACTTCCCTCTCGCAACAGACAAGTTTCTATGTGAAATCAAATGTCTGATAAACACTTTTAGAGCCCAACCTTATGAGAGTAAGATTTACACAATGCTCATCTCCCTTCCCTCTTTCTTTCAATTATATTAGGTTTTCTTTGCCTCTTCAAGTGATTTTACCTTGTTTTTACCTCCTTTTTTTTTTAGATCTTATTTTACCACTTTTTCCCTCTTTTCCCCAGTATGACAACCTTTCCCCCTCTAGTTCTCTTTTTCATATTATCAAAGTAATATCTACTTAATTATACCCCCAAACTTTAAGTATCCCCCTAGTAAAAATAAAGTTCTCAAGAGTCCTTTCCTTTTTACCTTTTTATGCATCTCTTGAGTTCTGTGTTTGGATGTCGAATCTTTTGTTCAGATGTAGTCTTTTCATTAGAAATAGGTGAAATTAACTTATATCATTGAATGACCATCTTCTTCCCTGGAGGATAATGCTCATTCTAGCTGGATAGGTTATTCTTGGTTGTAATCCAAGTTCCTTTGCCCTTCAGAATATCTGGTTCCAGGCCCTTCGATCCTTCAGTGTGGAGGCTGACAGATCCTGTCTGATTCTAATTATTGATCCTCGGTATTTGAATTGTTTCTTTCTAGCTGCTAGCAGAATCTGTTCCTTGGTGCTATAGTCCTGAAATTTAGCCACAATATTCCTTGAAGTTTTAATTTTGGGGTCTCTTTCAGGAGGTGATCGGTGAATTCTTTCAATGGTGATTTTGCCTTTTGATTCTACAATCTCAGGGCAGTTTTCTTTCAGGATTTCCTGGAAGATAGTGTTTAGATTCTTTTTTTTTTCTTCATGGCTTTCAGGAAGTCCAATAATCCTTAGATTGTCTCTCCTAGATCTATTTTCCAAGTCAGTTGTTTTTCCTAGGAGATATTTCATATTTTCTTCTAATTTTTCATTTTTTTGTTTTTGTTTGACTGATTCTTGAAGTCTTATTGAGTCATTCACTTGTATTTGTTCAATTCTTATTTTTAAAGTGTTGTTTTCTTCAGTTACCTTTTTAAACTCCTTTTTAACTGGCCAATTTGTTCATTGCAATCTTTTTCCACTTCACTAATTTTATTTTTCAATAAATTGGTGTCTTTTTCATATCTCTTTTGCAGGGCATCATATCCTTCTTGCACTGATTTCAGTTTATTTTCTTATTTATCCTCCAGCTCTCTTTTGAGGTTCTTTATGCAATCTTCCAGAAAGGCCTTTTGAAAAAGTGACAAGTGATGGTCTTTAATACCTTCTTCTGGTATTTTGTTTAAAGGAACCTCAGGATATGGGGTCATCGCTTCTTTGTCTTGATAAAAGCTGTCTATGGTGAGAGCTCTCTTTAGCTTCTTCATTTTTTTTTTAGACAGTGTGGATATCTCTTTAAGATAGGGAAAAAAAATGGCCGGCTGAAAGGCAGCTGAAGATCTTTGCCCTGGGGCACTTGGGCGAATTAACCTAAGGTGCTGGGCTGGTGGGGGCCAGGACTAAGTCCGAATTACTCCTTAAACAAGGCAAGTCTGCAAGAACACCTGCCCCCAATCAGGGCAGAGTGTCCCGAGTGCCTCAGATAAACTCCAGGTGTTTGGAATTTGGAGTTTGGAGTTTGAAATTTCTGCCAAGATGAGCTGAGCTGAGTCCCACCCTCACTTCTGGCCTACACAGGAGTCCTCTATTTATCTCTCTGTCCGAGTGAGACAAACCTGATATGAAGTTCTTCAGAGAGAAGTGTCCAAATATTTCTGAGTTCGTTTACTTGAAGATCAGTACAGAGGCTTATTTTATTGTTGATTTGAGAGAAGATCGGAGCAGAGGCAGAGAGTCACCTTTTCACTCCGCCATCTGGGCTCCACCCCCAAGCTCTCTCAATTCTAATTTTTAAGAAATAATTTTTTTCAGTGAGCTTTTGTATTTCCTTTCCCATTTGGCCAATTTTGCATTTTAAGGCATTCTTCTCCACATTAACTATTTGTATTTCTTTTTGTGCCATTCAATTCTTTCCCTATTTTTTCTCTATTTCTCTTACTTGATTTTCAAAATCCCTTTTGAGCTCTTCCATAGCTTGAGCCCAATTATTATTTTTTTCTTGGAGGCTTTGAATTTAAGAGCTTTGACTTTGTTATAATCTTCTGAGTGTGACTTTCAGGGGTTTTGGCAGCTATTTTCAGAAATCCTTCTAGGGTCCTGAGCACAAGCACTCTTTTTTTTGCCTTGAAACTGTTAGGAGTGTCCCTGCCTCAATGTAGTTGAATGATCTACTGTGCTAAAGCAACATGTTCCTATTTTGCTGATGTTGGGGGCTGGGGCTGGAAGCCGCCAGTGTTGCTTGCTGATTCCAGAAGTCCTGTTTCATTGACATTGGGACTGGGTCTGGTCTGGGTTCTGGACTGTGGCTATGGGGCCAAGGCTGCACTGGTGTAGACTGCACTGGGACTGCAAACTGCACTCCCACCTTGGTATTACAGATTTTTTTCTGCTCAGCTTCTAAGTTGCTTTTGGCTGGTAAATATTCTATTCTGACTTTTTTTTTTTGGTGTTCTGATGCTTTAAAATTTGTTTAGTGTCATTATTTAAAAGAATTTGGAACAATTTGGGGAAGAGGTTGGGTAAGTTCCTACCTTTATTCCGGCATCTTGGCTTCACTTCCCATGGTTTCAGATTTTTTTTTTTTACTTTCTAAGGTACTTTTTAACACCAAGAGATAATTTTCTTATTCAGTAAGAAGATAAAAGTACAGAAAATTGAAAAAATAATTCATGTCCAATGCTTTTTTTATATATCTTGAACCCAGATGAAAATCCCTAAGAAGCCACAGAGGCAACTGGAATTCTATTCTTCTGTCTTTGTGTCCGTATCTTTGTGGCTTCTTCTATCTCTGTTTCTCTCTCTCTGCCTTTTTCTGTCTCTGTGTGTCTCTGTCTTTTTCATTTTTTCTTTACTTCTCTGTCTCTACCTTGCTCTACATCATTCTTTCTATATGTGCCTTTCTGTTTACTTTTCTCTGTCTCTTTTCTGTCTTATTTCATCTCTTTTCTTTTTTTCCTGTCTCTCTGTCCATATTTATCTCTGCCTATTTCTGTCTTTCTTTCTGTCTCCCCCAGTTCCCCACAAATATACACAACAAAAAATTTAGCATTCCAAGGAAGAACATCTTTTTTTTTCTGAATCATATGCAGGACATATTGTGTTGTACCTCAATATTTTTAGTTACATTAATTTTCTAGAACAGAAGTAAAGCAATAAATAATAGACAAAGTTGAAAAGGCAGCATACCAAATAAAATAGAACACAAACAAATAAAAATGACTTAAAGTTCAAAAAATACTTTCCATAAAAAGCACTTTAATGAGCTCCTGTTAAAATTTGTTTAAGAATTTATAGAGGGATGCCATTGGGGGTGGAGCCAAGATGGCAGTGTAGATAGGCACTCAGTCTAGCTTTCCCTACATTTCCCTCCATACAATTTAAAAATAATAACTGAAATAGAATTTCTGAGTTGCCGGGACAACAAAAGATCAGTGATACATTCCTCCAAAATATAAAATCATAAAGAGAGTTCTGTGGCATAGGAGAAGAAACTGACCTGAAGCCCTCTTAGATGAAACATCCATAGTGATGCTAGCACTGGATATAGGACCAGAAGATATCTCACAATTTCCTTCCCTCTATCTACTTCAGAGATACAGTTTAAAGCAGGAAGGAGCACTTTCCATCAAGAGAGATTGGAAACCCTTAGAGGTAGTATCACTTATGTCTACAAGGAATCAGGGATGATGAGGAGTAGGTATCACTTCTGGTCCCAAGGGAAGAGAAGCCTTGTGGAGCATTATGCATTGCAATTCTAAGGGATCAGGGGTCCATCCTAGGTAAGGACTAGAATGTAGATCCAGAGAGAAGCCACTATATCTCTCCACAGGTCATCACCTTAGAAGCACAGAAAACTTCCAATCTTCCAGAACTAGTTTTTTTTCTTTTTGTTGAAGCAATTGGAGTTAAGTGACTTGCCCAGGGTCACACAGCTAGAAAGTGTCTGAAGCCAGATTTGAACTTGGGTCCTCCTGACTTCAGGTCTGGTACTCTAACCACTGCGCCACCTAGCTGCCCCTTCCAGAACTAGTTTGAAAACACACTATATAAAAAGCTTGAAGCTTGAAACAGAGACACTTCACTGCAAGTTCCATACTAGGAACAGAGCCCAACACTGACATAAATTTTCAAATCAAGCTGTAGATTATATAAAATAGTTGGGAGACTATTTGTCAAGCCAAATCCAGGAACTATATGAACACAATTATAAAACACTTCAAACACAGTAAAATCAGATCTATTGAGCAAAACATGCAGAATCAAGAATATGTCATATATTCTTGAATATCACATAACAAGCATGTACAATGATCAACTATGAAAGACTTGGTTCTTCTCAGTGGTTCAGTGTTCCAAAGCAATCCCAATAGATTTTGGACCGAAAATGCCATCCACATCCAGAAAAAGAACTATGGAGACTGAAAGCAATTTAACACATGCTATGTTTACTTCTTTTTAATGTTTTTTTTCCTCTCCCAAGGTTTTTCCCTTTTGTTCTGATTTTTCTTTCCCAACATGATTTATAAATCAATGCATTTTAAAAATAAATTAATTTTAAAAATCAGATCTAAACACCTGGAAAAATATCAGTTGCTCTTGAGTAAGTTGAGTTAATGAAATAAAAATAAAAACTCTATTAAACTAGTTTACTTATTCAGTGCTATACCCATCAAACTGCCAAAAATTATTTTATAAAGCTAGAAAAATAATAACAAAGTTCATTTGGAAGAGCAAAACGGCAAAAATTTCAAGGAAATTAATGAAAAAAAAAGACAAAGGAATGTGGAGTAATTATACTAGAACTAAAACTGTATTATAATGTGACAGTTATCAAAATCATTTGATACTAAGACATAGAATGATGGATCAGTGGAATAGATTAAGTACATAAGACATAGTAGTCAATGACTCTAGCAATCTTCTGTTTGATAAATCCAGACTCCAAATTCTGGGACAAGAACTCACTATGTGACAAAAGGGTCAAAATGGGTTCATGATTTAGATATAAAGGGTGATATTATAAGCAAATTAAGGAGAGCAAGGAATCATTTACCTGGCAGATCTCTGAAGAAAGGAGAAATTTATGATAAAACAAGAAATTGAGAACATTATGAAATGCAAAGCATATAATTTTGATTCCATTAAATTAAAAAAAATTTTTGCACAAACAAAACCAATGCAGCCAATATTAGAAATAAACCAGAAAGCTGAGAATCAATTTTTACAGCCAATGTTTCAATTAAAGGCTTCATTTCTAGAGTGCATAGAGAACTGAGTCAAATTTATAAGAATACAAATCATCTTCAAATGATACATATAGATAGTTTTGGATGAAGAAATTAAAGCTATTTATATTCACGTGAAAAAAATTCTCTAAATCACTATTGATTAGAGAAAGTAAATTAAAATGAAAAATAAATTGAAGTACTGTTCTATATCAATCAGGTTAGATAAGATGACAGAAAAAAATGCTAAAAGTTGGAAGTAGTGTGGAAAATCTGGGACATTAATGAACTGTTTGTGGAGTTGTGAACTGAAACAATTCATTTTGGAAAGCAATTTGGAAGTATACCCCAAGGCCATAAAGCTAGCATACCCTTTGATCCAGCAATACCACATCTGGATCTGTATTCCAGAAAAGATCATAAAAAAGAGAAAAGTTTTACTTGTATGGAAATATTTGTAACAGCTCTTTTGTGTTATCAAGGAATTGGGAATTGAGTGGATGCCTATGAATTGTGGAAAACATAATAAAATGCTATTATAAGAAATGATAAAGAGGAAGATTTCAGAAAAACCTGAAAAGACTTACATGAACTTTGCAAACTGAAGTTAGCAGAACCAGAGGAACATTGTACACAGTAATAGCAACATTGTGTTGTTCTTCTCAGAAACACAGTGATCCAAGACAATTCCAATGGATATATTTTATTTTATTTTTTTACATGTATGTTAACTTTTAAAATATACATTTTTATGAATTGTGATGAGAGAGAAAAATCAGAACAAAATGGAAAAACCATAACAGAAAGAAAAAAAACAGAAAAAAGTGAAAATAGTATGTGTTGATTTACATTGTTTCCACGATTCTTTTTCTGGATTGAAATGATGTTTTCTATCCAAAGTTTATTGTGATTGTCTTGGATCACTGCCCTGTTAAAAAGAATCAAGTCTTTCATAGTTGATCACTGCACAATCTTGGTGTTACTGTGTACAATGTATTCCTGGTTCTGCTTATTTTGTTCACAATTCCCATAGATTTGTGATGCAAAATGCCATCCAAAACAAAGAAAGAATCATGAAGATTGAATGCATTTCAAAGCACACTACTTTCACTTTTTTCCTTTGTGTCTTTTCCCTTTTATTATGATTTTTCCTTCACAACATGACTAATATGGAAATATATTTAACATGATTGTACATATATATTCTAACAAAAGAACTTTATTATTATTAGAGAAGTTGGAAGGATTATACATAGAAAGTGCTTGGAAGTGAGTTGATTATGTTGGAATGATATAAAAAATGGATAGATGAGAGAGTAATGACATGGGAGAAGAAAAAAGAGAATTATGGTGGGGATAATTATCTTCCATAAAAGAGACATATAAGGAAGAGATTTTACATTGAAGTGGAAATTGATGGGGAAATGTATTGATTGAAGCTAACTTGTATTTAAATTGGTTCAAAAAGGGAAAATACACATGTACTTGCACAAACATAGACACACATAAAATCAATTACTAATAGAAATATATATATATATATATATATTGCCCAATAGGAACTATGAGGGACAAAAGCACGTGGAATGGTTACAAAAGTAGTTAGAAAAAAGACAACTTTTTGAGAAGGGACAGGATAAAAAGAGAAAAGAGAATAAATAAAAGAAAATAGGATAGAAGGAAATGCAGTTTGCAATCATAACTGTGAATGAGGATAGAATGAAATCACCCATAAAATGAAAGTGGATAGCAGAATGAATTAGAAACCAAAATCCAGTGTGTTGATTGTAAGCCACACCTTTGAAACAGAAAATATACAAAGCATTAAAATAAGGGCTGGAGTAGATTCTATTATGCTTCAACTGAATTAAAAAAAAGGCAGGAGTAGCAATCATTGCCTCAGTAAAAATAAAAATAGACCTATTTAAAAGAGGTCAAGTAGAGAAACTATATCTTGTTAAAAGGCACCACAGATAACAAAGCCAGATAAATACTAAATATATATGCACTAAGTAGCATATTGTCCAGATGTTTAAAGGAAAAGATAATGAATTACAGGAAAAAATAAAAAAAGAATTATACTAGTGGAGAAATGCAATTTTTCCTTCTCAGAACTACATAATTCTATTTATAAAATAATTAAGAAAGAAGTCAAGGAGATGGATAGAATCTTAGAAAAGTTAGATAGAGACCACTGGAGAAAATCAAATAGGAATAGAGAGGACTAAAGTTTTTCTCAGTTATACATGGCACCTTCACAAAAATTGACTAACTAGTGATTTAAGACATTCTTTCATATGGCAGAATTTCTATTTTTAGAGCTGTTCCATAAAATCCTTGCAGAATGTAAGCTCTTGGTGGCAAGACTTTGCACCTTAGCATAGTATCTGCCACATTTTTTTGTTCAGTTGTGACAATCATGTTTGACTCTTTATGACCTCATTAAGGTTTTCTTGGCAAAAATACTGGACTTTGTTGTAATTTTTTTTCTCCAGCTCATTTTGCAGATGAGTAAATGTAGGCAAAAACACGTTAAGTGGTTTACTCATTCACATAACTAGTAAGTGTCTGAGACCTGATTTGAACTCAGATCTTCATGAATTGTATTCACTGCGGCAGTAAACTGCCCCATCCTGACACATAGGCACCATAAACGTTCTTTTTGAAGCGAATAGAATTAGACTCCAAATATTTATTTCTAGTGCTTCTTGTCTCAACAAAAGTTAAAAGGTGGAGATGGAAGTAAAGGCCTTATCTACTTCTATGAAGCATCAGACACCTTTAATCATTCTCTTCTCTCCTTCCTCACCTTCTATGCTGCAGTTCTATTGTTTATTTCAGAACTTTTATTTAAGAACTCAGATCATAAATTCTTATTCTAACCCCTTGTATCTTATATTTTATGGATTTCTACCTTTGATTTTTTAGCTATTGCTTGTAGATGCCTGTAGATGCTTTTAAAGTGTGTAATGTGTTACTGTCAGCTACCTTCTTCATTCAGTGTTTCTATCCAGATTTCTTGAGTCCCTCACATATACTTTGTTTTTAGCTCCCTTTTTAATTTATTTTTGATTGTATACACACACACACACACACACACACACACACACACACACACTTTCCCCCCAGCAGAATATAAGATTCTTCAGGTCAAGAATAGTTTTGTTTTCCATTTATTTATTTAATTATGTTTTGTTTGATTTCATATATATATATATATGCATATATATATATATATAATATGTGTGTATGCATGTATTCATTCATTCAATTTATTTATTTTTGTATTATAACTTTCAGTGTAGTGTCTAATAAGTACTTATTGTTTAATTAGTTGATTAACCCAATGGGCTGTCATTTCAACAATTCACTATCCTTGTGTCTTTTGTTTATTGGGCCTTCTACTCCTTATAATCCAACATCCAATATTTGACTTTTCAAATTTTTATAGTTATTATTAAGCTGGAGAAACTCAGTAAATTAAAATCACAAAATTATGCTGAATATGTTAACTCCAATCCTATCTCATTGTTTGTCATCTCTCCACTTTCTTCCCTTCTTATAGTTTTCAATTCTTTCTCTGGGAACTGTAATCAAATTGATACTTCTGTTGTTTCTGTTTGACATCCATATGACTTCTTTCTACATGCATGTGACTTACCAAACTAAACATGCTTCTCTGGTCACTATTCCCTTAAAAATGTGTTCATCTTCTGTGATTGGATATGATCTCTTTGGGAAGGGATTGTTTTATTTTTGTATTTTGAATACCAGGGCTTAGCACTGTGCATATCACACACATATATATAAACACACACACTTCATGCAACTGATTCTTCTTTGACTTAAGAAAATGTCTCCCCTCCTCAAAATTTATGCCTTTTGAGGACATAACATTTTATTTTTTAAATCTTTTAAAATCTTTTATTTTTATTCTAAGTTCCACATTGTCTTTCTCCATCTAATTTCCACCTCACTTAATGAGAATACAAAAAATGCAATACTGATTATATATATAGTCTTGCAAAACATTTCTACATTAGCTGTGTTTGGGGTAGGAAAGGATGTTAGAAAAATAAATGTGCCTAATTCTGCACTCTGAATGAGCTAAAAGTTTTCTATCTGGAGGTGGAAAGTATTTTCCATGGACTTCTTTGAAGTATTCATTGCTAATTATATTGACCAAAATTGCTAAGTTTTTCACAATTGATTATCATTACAATATTGCTTTTATTGTATAGACTGTTTTTCTGGTTCTGCTCAATTTACTTTGCATCAGTTCATATAGATTTTCTCAGTTTTTTTAAACATTCCTTTCATAATTTTTATAGCATGATAATATTCCATTATATTTATATACCATAACTTGTTCAATTATTCCCCAATTGATGGGCATCCCTTAAGTTTACAATTCTTTGGAGGGTATATCATTTTAATTTTATTATTATATCTCCAGTGTTCACCTCCTGTTCCCTCAAGAGATCAAAAAGTCAAGTTAAGCCTCCCTGAAAAAAAGGAACCTAAAAATGTATTGCCAAACATTATGAAGTGTTGGGTAAGAATCAAAGAACAGAGAAGCACAGATTATTTTCCTCCTTGTTCATTTATTGCAAGGGATGCAAAAGAGAAAAATTAATCTGTGAAATGAGCAGCTGGCTAAGAAGGTTATGTCTGAGAATGGGATTTAGATTTCTAGATAATGAATTATGTCATAAGGCTGAGAGATTTGTGATAATAGAATAAATGTATACAAAGGCTAGAATTTATCTATTTGTTGAATGTCCTGTAAATTTAATGACATGAGCTTTAGAGTAAAAAAGGATGGAGAGGAAAGAGAAGGTTGTTATAAAATCTCTCTCTTTCCATATATATGTACACATACACACACACACACATATCCAGATTAGATACAAATCCATAAGGAAGCAATTATAGCTCATCAGATAGTTAGAAATTCACTGTATACTTTTAAAAAAGCATCATAGAGGGGTAGGCTGAGATAACATTATAAGTTAAGAATGTATACTCATGTAAGAAAATTCAGGGACCATATAGAGAAAATATGTTGAAAAATATTTGGATGATGATCAAAAAAGGAAGAAACGAGATTTTTGTCATTGTGGTAAATTACAGACCTCTGCATAAAAAAGGGATAATAGATTTTGGGAAGTATATTTCAAGTTTGGCACAATAGCATGATAGAGTAGTGAAAGGGGCTTAACATCCAGATGTTGGCTGGATTTCTTTCTTTGACAAAATTAGAGAACAGTTAATAACTTTTCAACTTGCCTTAGGAATAATGCTATCATTTAAAACATAAAACAATGAATGAAATTTACATTCTGTATCTTATTTTCACTAACAGGGAAAAATGCATTGCAAAATTTATACGAATAGAGTAGCCACAAAGAAATGAAGGTGATGGAAACTGGTGAGAGTAACTTTTACCAAAAAATGTGATAATGGGCAGAAAAAATGGGCCTGGTCTGATATGCTTCCTACCTTTCTGGAAAGCAAATTTAAAAGGGCTGAAAGGGAAAACAGGATCCTATTGGAAAAAAAAATATTCAAGAGAAGTTAGCCCTGGAGGTATAGGAGGTGTTAAGAGATAAAATTTTGGAGATTCAAAGAGAAAAAAATATTGGTAATAAAGAAAAAAATTGCTGAATTTTTGCCTTAAGAAATTGAACTGGATGCATGGAGAACTCAGGAAACTACTCAGATTTTAAAAACAAAACAAAACAAAATTGCAGCTAGCAATTAAACTATCAAAGAATTATTTTATGGAGCTAGAAAAAACAATAACACTTTATCTGAAAGAAAAATAAAACGTCCAGCATATCAAGAGAATAAATGGGGAAAAATGAAGGAAGGTAGCCTAGCTGTTTCAGGTCTCAAATAATTCTACAAAGTAGTAATAATCAAAATAACCTTTACTGGATAATAAAGACAATGCTAGATCAGTGGAATGGTATAACAAGAGAATAGGTGGAGGAAAATGAAGGAAGGCAACCTAGTTGTTCCAGGTCTTAAGTAATTCTGCAAAGCAGTAATAATCAAAATAATCTGTACTGGATAATAGAGTGGTAGATCAGTGGAATCAGATTAGGCACACAATGCACAAAAGTAAATGACCACAATAATTTAGTATTTTATAGACTCAGCGATTCAAATTATTAGGACAAAAGATCTCTATTTGGCAAAAATTGCTAGGAAAGCTGGATAACAGGCAGAAATTAATTATAGGCCAAAATCTTCCACTATATATCAACATAAAGTCAAAAGGATAGATGTTTTATCATAAAGGGTGATCTTAAAACTATATTAGGGGAACACATAAAATTAGCTATCAGAACTATGGATAATGGAAGAATTTGTGACCAAAGAGGAGTCAGAGAATCAGAGGAAGCAAAATTAAATTTTGATTATATTAAATTAATTTTTTTTACAAACAAAACAAATGCAGCCAAAATTAGAAGGAATGTAGGAAACCGGGGGTGGGGAATCAAAGCAAGTTTGTTCGATGAAATTTTCCTTTCTCAAAAATATAGTCACTGAATCAAAATTATAACAATAAAAACAACTCTTCAGATGATAAATGGCCAAATACATGAACAGACAATTTTCAGAAAAAAAATCACAGCTATTTAGAGTCATATTTAAAAATGCTCTAAATCACAATTGAATAGAACATTGCAAATTAAAACAACTGTGAGGTACTGCTTCACAGCTATCATATTATTATACTAAAAGAATGTCAAATGTTGGAAAGGAAATGGAAAAATTAGGAAAGTAATCCATTCTTGGTGGAATTGAAAACTGATTTGACCAAAACTTTTTGGTGTTTCAGCATTCCTCCTCGTCCTCCTCCTCCTCTACTTCCTTTTCCTCCTGTTCCTCCTCCTCCTTTTCCTCCTGTTCCTCCTCCTCCTCTTTTTCCTCCTCCTGATCTTCTTTCTCCCTCTTGTTCTTGTTCTTCTTCCCCTTTCTCCTTTTTCCTCCTCCTTCTTCTCTGGTATTCCCTTATTACTGAATTTGTTTCTTCACCCTTTGCTTATAGAAATAGCCCAATGTCTGGCCTACTAGATTACTTCAACCTCCTCATGTTGTAAGATATAGGGGTTCATCATCCTAGGTTCCTGATCATACTTTGGTGAACTGGGGGCAGAAATAGCCCCTTTTAGTTTCCCTCCATGAGAAATAATATACAACTCCCTTTGCTGACACCCTGTCATGATTCCAGGATTCTTTGCATAGTCACTGAAGTCTTGGACATTACTAACTTAGGGCTAGACCAACATAAGAAAGCAACATATTTTTAGCACTCTTTTCTACCTTTTCTGCTTCAGTTTCTGTTACTTGACACAATCTGTTTCTACCAGTTCATGAGGAATGAGGAGAGCAAGAAATTGTTCCAGTGCACTATTTGTAGCAGTAGAGGATTACTTCCAAGTTAGCTATGACTTTTGCCATCTGCCCAGAGGCTTGTGGGGAAGAGGTACTGACCAAATATTTTAAAGTACTGAGTTAATCCATAAAAACATTATCTTTTTGAGGTTTTGTCCTTTTTCTCCTTAAGATTTAGCTATAGTTCCTTCATGTTTGTTATGCAATTATTCTTTTTTTTTTCATTTTTAGAATTTGATAGTTGAAATGGATTGGAGAAAATTACTCATATGTAATCTTGACGGTCATAGTACCTAGAAATCTGCCAGTTCATTAGTTAGTTGAGTTAGTTCCTTTTTTTTCTCTCCAAATTCTTATCATTGATGAGATGTGAGATGATCTGATTCCACAGAAAGAATGAATAAAATAATTAAAGAAGTCCTTTTAGTTCCTTGTCACCTAACCAAGAAGAAGAGGACATGTTTCATTCTTAATTGTCAAAAGTGAGAAATGATTATTAAACTTATCTAAGTTATATCCTTTGTTGTTGTTTTATTTTACATTATTGTGCTTTCTGCACAAACTATTCCTTCTGATACCGGTTGCTTCATTTTTATCAGTTTATACAAACCTTACCAAATTCTTTTGGATTCTTCATATTCATAAAATCCTAAAAATATGCCATTCCTTTATATTTCTTATACTATATGTTTTAGAGCATTCTCATTTGACTGCACCTGTTTCATTTTTTTTCTGCTACAAAGAGTACTTAAAACACACATATATATATATGCATGTATGTGGGCATATATAAATATATACATATATATAGATAGATATGTACATATGCAATTCCATGTATTTTATATATTTAAGATATTATTCTAATGAAAGGTTAATAGGCTTCACCAAACTACTAAAGGATCAAAGATACACAAAAAAGATTTTTAATTTTTCTACTGATATTTTTGCTACTCACTTATTTGAAGAAACATTCTGAATTGTAGAATTATTGTGTTAAAAAGAAGGAAAAGTCACTTTTCTTTGTTCCGAAATACTTTTTTGGAATGATTTAGTAAATTTAGAGATCAACCCACAGTGCATTAATGCCTCCTCCCCCCCATAACATTTTTGATGATTTGAGGCAAAACCTCAGAGTTATCTTCATTTTATTAATTTTATTAGATTTTTACCAACTAATTTGTAAAATTTCTTGTCCTAGCAACATTGATTTTATTTATGACTATTTTGATTTTGTGAAATTAAAATTATTGATTACATCTTTTTATGAACCTCTCTATCTCTTGTCTCACTATGAATCCTTCTCTGTGTTATTTCTGATTGTGAAATGATTTAATCCTTTTAATTTAAATTGTTAACCATTTGGAGATTCTTGTGGTATATAGTAAGATTCTGGTTTGAAACTAATTTCTGAAATGCTAGTTTCCATTTTTCTAAGAAGTTCAATAGGGCATTCTCTCTCATTCCTTTATTTTTTTTTCTTTGAATTTATTGTACGCTGTTACTCATTTGCTCCTGTGTCTTATTTACCTGGCATTTAAATAAAACTTACATGTATTCTTGGGCTAAGGGGAGACATTCCCTTTTATTGCTGGAATATCTTGATCAAAAAAAAGTTTATAGACATCAGAGGATTAAAAAAATATTTTTTTCTTTTTCTTAGCAAGTTAACTCAGATGTTTCTAAATTGTAATTATTTCAAATGCAATTTCCCCTTCTGCTTCCTGCTAGGTTTTTTTTTTCTTAAATTTTTATTTTCTTAAAAACAATGATTCTTATTTTTTATAAATTTGACTCAGTTCCTTAAATATTTGAGAGATAACCCCTTTGTCAGAGAAACTCGCTCTAATTTTTATTCTAATTTCCTGTTTTGTTTACATTTAAGTCAGTATACCAAAAGTTTGGTAATTTTTTTCTGTGTGTATTTACCTTGTAGGTATCATATCAGTAATTAAAATAATTAAATGTTTCAGTTAGTTTTAATTTGCTTTCCAGAACTTTCTTAGTCAATTCCATCTTTTAATAGTAGTGATGATTTTCCATTCTTTGTTTATGCTTATTTTCCCAATTTCTATTTTAAAAATTTATTTTTTATAGCTAATATTCCTGGGTGATGCATTGTACATATTACATATTGTGTTTACCCTTTATCTTCTCCCTCAAACTCTTTTAGCATGTTTGTCTAGATAGTTTTACTGGAGTGTGGTTGCTGCAGCTTCTTGGAAGCATGGATAAGAGAACTACAAGTGGGAGGTGGACATCAAAAGTGGAAGAATAGCCCTGACTTGTCAGTGAGTTAGGAAAATGTCTACCCTAAGTATCCTGACAGGATAGATGATAATAATTTGTTCCAATACGAACAATGAAGGAGGCTGAAGCAGACATAATAGAATTCTTAGAACTTGGTCATACATTGAAGATGCAAAGATGATCCTTTGCATATCAAGCCATTGCTGTTTGTTTGATTCTTATCAACATTGGACTTTGGGCAATTTTATTTCACTTAAATCCAATTCTTATGCAAGTCAAGACATCATCCCATAATGTCATTGGTTCTCTTTGAAAATGAAAGATGAATAATCCCTGATGTTAATGTGAAACTTTGTAATGTTTGTCTATAATAAATAATGCCAGATCTTAATTTTAGATAGTTTTGATGATATTAAGGAAAAGTTCTATTGTTTTTATTCTTTTCCCCATTTTGCTAAAATATATTATATATATATATATATAATAAAATAAATAAAAAATAAAAATATTTAGCAATTTTTTTGGTAAGTGTGGCTATTGATTCCATCATATAATTTTCTTAATTTTTTTATTATTTCTTTAGTAAACCTACCAATCACTTTGAGTCATTATGTATGCATACTCTTTATTATATTACTCTGTTCTAATTAAATTCAATTCAGGATTTTTTCTTTTGGATATAATCTTGGATATTTCAGGATGTTTTCTTAGCCTATCCATAACTTTTCTCTTATCACTAAAATTTTGTTTATACTTGCTAATTTTCTCATATCCTCTGCTAACTCCTGTCTTCCCCTCCATAACCTTAAATAGTGCTTCCTCTGTTGAGGTTTAGAGGGTTGTATTTGAATTGTTGATGGGAAATGACTACACTAGAAAGGACTGATAAAGGTCCAAACCATTTTATTATTCCTAAAATTTCTTGCTTCCAGAACTTCTGAAACAAATTCTACATGGGAACCTCAGCACCCCAGTAATATTCAAATTCTTTTGGGAAATAATGGAAAAAATGTGTGAAATGAATATAATATAATAGGATATTATTGTGCTATATTTAATGAACAACCAAAAAATCCAGAAAAATTTGGAAAGGCTTCTTTGAACTTATGCAGAGAACAAAGTAAAAGAAAAAATATACCCAATGACCAAAATAATAAAATGTAAAGCAACAATAAATATCAGAATTAAGATTAATAAATTGAATAATACTGAACCTAAAGAGTAATTAGGAAATAGACTTCTTTCCACTCAGTAGAAAGGTGGTAGACAATGGGTATAGGATACTACATACACTGCTATATATGATTATTGTGTCATTTGGTTCTCATCACTATTTTTCTATGCTTTAAGGGAAAGTTTTATTTTTGAGGTGAGTTTATTAGAAAATATTAATGTTGTAAAAATTAAAAAATATGAATAATACTAACAATTTTTTAAAAGACCTAAGTTCATGGGCTCAAAGGGTAGTAAAACTGTGCATGCCCTTTGATACAGCAGTGTCTCTACTGGATCTGTATCCAGAAGAGAGCATAAAAAAGGAAAGGGGACCCACACATGCCACAGTGTTTGTGGCAGCCTTTTTCATAGCAGTAAGGAACTAAAACTAAGGGAATGCCCAATAGTTGAAGAATAGCTGAGTGAGTTGTGGTAAATGAATGTTCTATAGGAAATGATGAGCAGGCTGATTTCAGGAGGCCTGGAAAGACTTACATGAACTGAAAAAAATAAATAAATAAAAAAGAAAAAGAAAAAAATAGAAAAAAATCTGAGTTCAAATTCTACCTCTGCTGTTTACTAGTTGTATGAATATGTAATCACTTAAGCTATTCAAATACTGTTCCCTTAAATGTAAGATAGGATAGTAACATGAATAGATGTTACTTCATAGAGCTTTTGTGAAGTCAAATTCTATAATATATGTAAAATGTTTTGAAAACTTTAACATCATATAAAATTTAATTATTATAATGTCAAACTACTATCTAGCTTTATTCTCATTTTTGTTATTTCTTATGAATTTTGTATTTCCTATGTACTTGATGCTTCCAAATTCACCTAGTATTTAACATATCATTTGTCTCATCATCTGACATCTTCTGTTCTATTTTGATGTCTTTAAGACCCAGAATAGTACTTTACACATAGTAGGTACTTAATACAATCAAATAAAAAAGAATCAAATATTTCTGACATAGATATTTGTGAAATATATTAAAATTTACTTTATTCATTGAATTCTATATTTATATAGCAAATATACAATTTATGTTTAAATTCTTTTTAACTCAATTCAAGGAGTATATGCGAAACACACACTATGTAAGTATGGTGTTAAACATTGGAAATTTTAAAAAAAATAAGAGCCCCTGCCCTCAAGGAGCTTAAATATTATTGGGAAATAGAGAATGTACACAAATAGGCAAATGCAAAAGAAATACAGAATAATTACAATAGGAAGACATTAAAGCTAATTTATGAGATCAGTAAAGAATTTTGTGTGTGCCACCTTAAATATGTTTTGAAGGAAGCAAAAAATTATATGAATTGAGAAGGATTGCCTTTCAGATAACTTAGGAGACTTTTATAAAGACAGGAAACTGTAAACTGGGAACTGGGGTGTTTGAATGAAATAAAAAGTTTGAGAGGGAGAATAATACAAAATAAGTCTAATAAAGCATAATTGAGAAAAATATAAAATATGGGCATACATAATTAGAGAATAACATAAAATACATAATATAAAATCCAATACTGCAGGACTTTTTAAATATGTGACCTTTTTCATGAGAAATTTTTATGTGACTCAGGTATATAGGTATATAAAATAGATATTACAGATCAAAAAATTTGTTGATAATAAATCATAATTTCATGATCTCACTTTCAGTTACAAGACCCCATATGGGGTTGTGTACCACAATTTAAGAAGCTGAGCTATAGAAAGCCTTGAATGTCAGCCTGAAGAGTTTATATTTTATTCTAAAAGCATGAGGAAAATATTAGATTTTTTTAGTAAGAGAATGATGTAATCAAATATACATTTGAAAAATATAATTTTTCTCTCTATATGGAGACTGGACTTGAAACATCATTTATGACAAGCTAGGAGACTAAATATGAAACTATAGTCAGGTGAGAGGTAAAGAGAGCTGAACTAAAGTAAAAGTTATGTTAATGGAGAGAGTGGGGTAAATATAACTGATGATCTGCAGTTAGGAGCAACCAGAAAGGGAAAATAATTGGTTACAAGTAGCCAGATAGTATACCAGCTAGAATATAGACTTGAAAATAGGCAGATCTGAACTCAAATCTGACTTCAGACACTTAGTATTAATGCAACCTCAGGAAAACCACACAACTTCTGTCTGCTTCATGTGTAAAATGGAAATAATAATGGCACTCAGGATTGTCATAATGAGATAAAATTTTAAAGTGCTTTGTAAGCCTTAGAGTGTTAAATAAATTCTAGTTATTGTTATTGCAGACTGAGGGAAATGGAAAAATCAAAGATGACTCAAAGATAAATACTCATTATTAAAAGGAGTGGGGAATAATTAACACTGACAAGGAAGTTTGGAGTCGAGATCATCATCATCAGCATCATCACAACTATCAGCATAGCTTTTGTTATTTGTCACACATATAAAAAGTTCTGTTTTAAAAGGTTAAATTGTAGTATGAGAAAAAATATTGAGCAGTCATTTAGTCATATGAGACTGGAGTTCAAAAGGAAGGTTAGATGTATATATATTTGCAATCATCTATATAGAGGTGATAATTGATAACATGGGAGATGATTACTTCTGTGGAAATTGCACATAAATTGATTTTTTCCTGCTGATAGATTGCTTAGATTGGTCATAATGATGACTAATTTGACTATTCAGTCTATAAGTTATAGAACCTGAGGATATTTTGTATATGGTGGGAGGTCAATAAGTTCTTTTGACTAAGTAGCTATGAAAATTTCCTTTCTTGGAATTCCCCATTCTCTGCCCCAGGGTGAAGAGTCAAGTATATGGAGTCTTATGTATGAATAGATATATTTAATATCTATAACAAACTAGATAAAATATAATAACTTAAGAAAGGGCAATTTGATTTGAATGGAAGGAAAAAAAAATCTATCACCAAGATGCTGAAACACTAGAATGATTTCTACTGAGGGGGACAACTTAAACCTCTGACCCTGAAATTTTTTTTAATTTTTCTTTTTTTTTATTAAAAGCTTTTTATTTACAAAACATATGAGTGATTTTTCTACATTGACCTTTGCAAAAACTTTTTTTTCCAAGCTTTTCCCCTCCTTCCCCCCACCCCCACCCCTAGATGACAGGTAATCTAATACAAGCTAAATATGATAAATTATAGGACAAATCCAATATATGTATACATATCCATACAGTTATCTTACTGCACAAGAAACATCAGATCTAGAAAGAGAAGAAAAAAAAACCTAAGAAGGAAAATAAAATGCGTGGAAATGTTCACAGAAAGCATTAATATGCTGTGTTGTGGTCCACACTCAGTTCCCACAGGCCTCTCTCTGGATGTATATGACTATCTTCATCGCTGAACAATAGGAACTGGTTTGAATCACATCATTGTTGAAGAGAACCATGTCCATCAGAACTGATCATCGTATAGTCTTGTTGCTGTGTATAATGTTCTCCTGGTTCTGCTGATTTCACTCAGCATCAGTTCATACAAGTCTTTCCAGGCCTCTCTAAAATTATCCTGCTGGTCGTTTCTTACAGAACAATAATATTCCATAACATTCATATACCATAATTTATTCAGCCATTCTCCAATTGATGGGCATCCTTTCAATTTCCAGTTTCTTGCCACTACAAAAAGGGCTGCCACAAACATTTTTGCACATGTGGGGCCCTTTCCCTCCTTTAAAATCTCTTTGGGATATAGGCCAAGTAGAAACACTGCTGGGTCAAAGGGTATACACAGTTTGATAACTTTTTGAGCATAGTTCCAAATTGCTCTCTAGAATGGTTGGATCCGTTCACAGTTCCACCAACAATGTATCAGTGTCCCAGTTTTCCCACATCCCCTCCAACATTCATCATTATCATTTCCTGTCATTTTAGCCAATCTGACTGGTGTGTAGTGGTATCTCAGAGTTGTCTTAATTTGCATTTCTCTGATCAATAGTGATTTGGAGCACCTTTTCATGTGACTAGAAATAGTTTCAATTTCTTCATCTGAAAATTGTCTGTTCATATCTTTTGACCATTTATCAATTGGAGAATGGCTTGAATTCTTATATATTTGAGTCAATTTTCTATATATTTTAGAAATGAGGCCTTTATCAGAACCTTTGAATGTAAAAATGTTTTCCCAGTTTACTGCTACCCTTCTAATCTTGTCTGCATTCATTTTGTTTGTACAAAAACTTTTTAACTTGATATAGTCAAACTTATCTATTTTGTGATTAATGAGGATCTCTAGTTTTTCTTTGGTCACAAATTCCTTCCTCCTCCACAGGTCTGAGAGGTAAACCATCCTACATTGTTCTAATTTGTTTATAATATCATTCTTTATGCCTAGATCATGAATCCATTTTGACCTTATCTTGGTATATGGTGTTAGGTGTGGGTCAATGCCTAATTTCTTCCATACTAGTTTCCAATTATCCCAGCAGTTTTTGTCAAATAGTGAGTTTTTATCCCCAAAACTGGGGTCTTTGTGTTTATCAAACACTAGTTTACTATTGTCATTGAGTATTTTATCCTGTGAACCTAACCTATTCCAGTGATCCACTACTCTATTTCTTAGCCAGTACCAAATGGTTTTGGTGACCACTGCTTTATAATATAGTTTTAGATCTGGTACAGCTAGGCCACCTTCATTTGCATTTTTTTCATTAATTCCCTTGAAATTCTTGACCTTTTGTTTTTCCAGATGAATTTTGTTGTTATTTTTTCTAGTTCAGTTAAATAATCTCTTGGGAGTTTGATTGGTACAGAACTAAATAGATTAGTTTACGTAGTATTGCCATCTTTATTATATTCGCTTGACCTATCCAAGAGCACTTCATATTTTTCCAATTGTTTAGATCTGACTTTATTTGTGTGGAGAGTGTTTTGTAGTTTTGCTCATATAGATCCTGACTTTCCCTTGGCAGATATATTCCCAAATATTTTATACTATTGATAGTTATTTTGAATGGAATTTCTCTTTGTATCTCTTGCTGTTGCATTTTGTTGGTGATGAATAAAAAGGCTGATGATTTATGTGGATTTATTCTGAATCCTGCAACTTTGCTAAAGTTGTGGATTAATTCTAATAGATTTTTAGTTGATTCTCTAGGGTTCTCTAAGTAGGCCATCATATCATCTGCAAAGAGTGATAATTTGGTTTCCTCATGACCTACTCTAATTCCTTTAATCTCTTTTTCTTGTCTTATTGCCAAAGCTAGCATTTCTAATACAATATTGAATAGTAATGGTGATAGTGGGCAACCTTGTTTCATCCCTGATCTTATTGAGAATGGTTCCAGTTTATCACCATTACATATGATGCTAGCTGATGGTTTTAAATAGATGCTACTGACTATTTTAAGGAAAAGTCCATTAATTCCTATACTCTCTAGTGTTTTTAATAGGAATGGATGTTGGATTTTATCAAATGCTTTTTCTGCATCTATTTAGATTATCATGTTTTTTGTTAATTTGGTTATTGATATAGTCAATTATGTTAATAGTTTTCCTAATATTGAACCATCCCTGCATTCCTGGTATAAATCCTACTTGGTCATGATGTATTATTCTGGGAATGATTTTCTGTAATCTCTTTGCTAATATTTTATTTAAGATTTTTGCTTCAATATTCATTCATTGGGGAGATTGGTCTATAATTTTCTTTCTCTGTTTTTGTTTTACTTGGTTTAGGTTTCAGTACCATGTCTGTATCATAAAAGGAGTTTGGTAGGAGTCCTTCATTCCCTATTTTTTCAAATAGTTTATATAATATTGGAGTTAATTGTTCTTTAAATGTTTGGTAGAATTCACATGTAAATCTATCTGGTACTGGGGATTTTTTCTTAGGGAGTTGATTAATGACTTGTTCTATTTCCTTTTCTAAAATAGGACTATTTAAGTAATTTATTTCCTCTTCTGTTAATCTGGGAAATCTATATTTTTTGTAGATATTCCTCCATTTTATTTAGGTTATCAAATTTATTGGCATAAAGTTGGGCAAAGTAACTCCTGATTATTGCTCTAATTTCCTCTTCATTGGTCGAAAGTTCTCCCTTTTCATTTTTGAGACTAACAATTTGATTTTCCTCTTTCCTTTTTCTAATCAAATTAACTAGAGGTTTATTTATTTTGTTGGTTTTTTCATGAAACCATCTTTTAGTTTTATTTATTAATTGAATAATTTTTTTTTACTTTCAATTTTATTAATCTCTCCTTTTATTTTTAGGATTTCAAGTTTGGTATTTGATTGGGGGTTTTTAATTTGTTCTTTCTCTAGCTTTTTTAGTTGCAAGCCCAATTCATTGATTTTCGCTTTCTCTATTTTATGCAAATAAGCATCTGGAGATATAAAATTTCCCCTTATTACCTCTTTGGCTGTATCCCACAAATTTTGGTAAGTTGTCTCATTATTGTCATTCTCTTGGATGAAATTAGTAATTGTGTCTGTAATTTGCTGTTTCACCCATTCATTCTTTAGGATAAAATTATTTAGTTTCCAATTGCTTTTTGGTCTATTTTCTCCTGGCCTTATATTGCATGTGATTTTTATTCCATAATGATCTGAAAAAAATACATTTATATTTCTGCCTTCCTGCATTTGATTTTGAGGTTTTTGTGTCCTAACACATGGTCAATTTTTGTATAAGTTCCATGGACTGCTGAGAAAAAAGTAAACTCCTTTCTGTCTCCATTTAATTTCCTCCAAAGATCTATCATACCTAACTTTTCTAACATTTTGTTTACCTCCTTAACTTCTTTCTTATTTATTTTCTGGTTTGATTTATCTAGTTCTGAGAGAGGGAGGTTAAGATCTCCTACTATTATAGTTTTGTTGTCTATTTCTTCTTGCATCTCTCTGAACTTTTCCTCTAGGAATTTCCATGCTATACCACGTGGTGCATATATGTTTAGTATTGATATTGCTTCATTGTCTATGGTACCCTTTAGGAAGATATAATTTCCTTCTTTGTCTCTTTTAATTCGGTCTATCTTTGCTTTTACTTGGTCTGAGATCAGGATTGCTACCCCTGCTTTTTTTTGTTCACCTGAAGCATAATAGATTCTGCTCCAGCCTTTTACCTTCACCCTGTATGTATCTCTATGTTTTAGATGTGTTTCTAGTATACAACATATTGTTGGATTCTGGTTTTTATTTCAGTCTGCTATCTGCTTCCGCTTTATGGGAGGGTTCATTCCATTCACATTCACAGTTAAAATAACTAATTCTGTATTTCTTGCCTCTTATTTACCCTAGCTTATGTTTTTCTCTTTCTTATCCCCTTTCCCTGCTCCCTATTATTTTGCTTTTGATAACCACTTCCCTCAAACTATCCTTCCCCTTTAGAGCCCCACCCCCTTTTTCCCCCTTTCCCTCCTGTTTCCTTATAAGTAAGTCTATTATTCCCTCACATCCAAATCTGATGAGATGGAGATTAACCCAATTCTCATTCCCCTCCCTTTTTCCCCCTCAATCATTATAGGTTTTCTTTGCCTCTACATGTGATGTAATTTCCCTTATTTTACCTCCTTTTCCTCTTCTTCCAGTGTTATCCCTTTTCTACCTCTAATTTCTTTTTCAGTTTATCATGTCATAATAATCATATAATCACAATTATAATATAATAATCATAAAATCACAATAATCATATCATAATAATCATAATGTAATAATAGATTCATAAAACCAACCCTCATTCTATAAGTATGTATAACATAAATATAGTTCTCAAG
>JAJPUD010002872.1:88351-113592 GCA_023553655.1 Myrmecobius fasciatus
TTCTCTTGTGTTCTGTGTTTGTAGATCAAATTTTTTGTTCAATTCTGATCTTTTCAGTAGAAATAGGTGAAATTCTCCTATATCATTGAATGACCATCTTCTTCCCTGGAAGATAATGCTCATTCTAGCTGGGTAACTTATTCTTGGCTGTAATCCAAGTTCCTTTGCCCTTTGGAATATCTGATTCCAGGTCCTTCGATTCTTCAAAGTAGAAGCTGCTAGGTCCTGTGTGATACTAATTGTGCCTCCTCAATATTTAAATTGTTTCTTTCTGGCTTCTCATAATATCTTTTCCTTGGTATGATAGTTCTGGAATTTAGCCACGATATTTCTGGGGGACTTAATTTTTGGGTTTCTTTCAGGAGGTGATCGGTGGATTGTTTCAATAAGTATTTTGCCTTCTGGGTCTAAAATATCAGGGCAGTTTTCTTTTATGATTTCCTGGAAGATAGTGTCTAGGTTCTTTTTTTCATCATGGCTTTCAGGAAGCCCTATAATCCTTAGATTGTCTCTCCTAGATTTATTTTCCAGGTCAGTTGTTTTTCCTAGGAGATATTTCATGTTTTTCTCTATCTTTTCTTTTTTTGTTTTTGTTTGATTGATTCTTGAAGTCTTGATGAGTCATTCATTTCCAATTGTTTGATTCTAATTTTTAATGTCTTATTTTCTTCAGTTACTGTTTTTAGTTCCTTTTGCAATTGACCAATTATATTTTTTTGTTCATTGCATTCTTTTTCCATTTTTTCTATTTTATTTTGCAGTGATCTCATTTCATTTCGCAATGTTTCTTCTAACTTTCTTTTTAAGATTCTTTATGCAATTTTCAAAGAAAGCCTTGTGACATGGAGACCAGTTTATGTCTCTCCTTGGGGCTTTTTCTGGAGTTGTTTTACCTTTAGGGGCCTCAGGATTTGAGGTCTGTTCTTCCCTTTCTCCATAAAAGCTGTCTATGGTGAGAGCTCTTTTTGGTTTTTTTATTCATTTTTTTAAAGGTATGAGGTCTGTTTAAGGCAAAGGTGGGACAGCTGCTTTAATTTGCCCTGGGGCAGTCCTGCTGATTGAGTTATTTCAGGTACTGGGCAGTTCTGGTGATTGAATTATTTCAGGTACTGGGCAGTTCTGCTGATTGAATTATTTCAGGTGCTGATCTGTCCTGCTGATTGCTTGATCACCCTAGGGTGCTGTGTAATGGCAGCTAGGTCCTATGCTCATCAGGGGTTCAGTGGTTCACAATCTACCCCCACAAAAGGCAGACTCTCCAAACCACCTGCCCACAATCAGGACAGATTGGCCCAAGAGGCCCGTAGAAGACTCCCAGGTGTGTGAAAAGCACAACACTCCCACTCCTGTTCCGACTCCTGTGACGACTCCTGTTCCATCTCCCTGCTTCAGCTCCCTGCCCTGGTCTCCCTGTGCTGCAGTCTGGGTTCAGCAGACCACCCCCCTGCCCAATTAAAACAGACTTGTTTTGAAGTTCTTCCAGAGTATCTTCTTTTAGAAACGTGTTGTCCTCCAGATATTGTGGATTTTTTTGCTTCAAAATCAGTCTAGAGGCTTCATACATTGTTGGTTTGAGGTAAGGTTAGAGGAGATTACGAGACTCCTGTCTGATCTCTGCCATCTTGGCTCCACTCCCTGCCATCTTGGCTTCACCCCCCTGAAAATTTTGAAGAAGAAGATTTAGCATTGAAAATGATGGTAGCATAACTTTTAGTGGACTTTCAGCATAACTTTCAGCAACGTCAGTGGAGGATGAACAAGATAATATCTTAGCTCCTTTTGACCATATTATTTAACAAATCATATGTGACATCCTAAATAGTATGATTTAACTTGTGCCGAAAATCCATCTTCCCAACAATATCTCTTTTTTATAATAGCTTTTTCTTTTCAAAATACATGCAAAGATAGTTTTTAACATTCATCCTTGAAAAACCTTATATTCCAAATTTTTCTTCCTCCCTTCCTCCCACTTCCCTCTCTTAGATTTCAAGTAATCCAATATAGGTTAAACATGTGCAATTTTTCTAAACACATTTCCATATTTATCATGCTGCACAAGAAAAGTCAGGGAAAAAAAGAGAAATAAAAAAGCAAACAACAAAAAATACCGTGAAAATACTATGCTGCCATTCTCAATTAGTCACTATAATCTTCTTTCTGGATGCAGATGGCTGTCTGCATGACAGATCTATTAGAAATGGCCTGAATTACCTCTTTGTTGAAAAGAGCCACCAATAATATCTATTACAGGTTTATGATAATGACCAAAACTTTCATTAAAATCATCTCTTTGGGTTAAGGAACAATGTTTTTTGAAAACTACTGATAAAACACATCATTTTTATTAACATGTTAAGCCATTGGCATCAGCTAATGTTATTTGGATCTATTAATCTAGCCAATCAGCTCTTATCTGCTATAGTGGATGGGGGATTAGATTTGAATTCTGGAGGAACTGAATTTGATCTGAGAATCTGATTTGGAACTTGATCTTTCCCTTTATTATCTAGTTGACATTAACTAAATTATTTAAACTCTTAGAGCCTCAGTTTTGTTGTCTGTAAAATAAAGGAGTTGGACCACTTGATCTCTAAAGTCTTTTGCTGCTGTAAATCTATAATCTTGTGACTTTATCCAGAAGAGAAACTAGAAATAATGAGATACAAATTATTATTTTGAACACATATGCAAATATCTATGGGACATGTTTTATCATGTCTCTTCACTAATGCAAATTATAACTTGTCTATGACTTAATTGACAAATTGCAGGGAACTGATTGGGGTAGCAGAAGGTTAATCTATTTACCCAGAAGCATCCAACTTCTAAGGGAGAGAGGTAGAATTTGAAAACAGGTTTGCTTGACTCTAATCTCAATTCTTACTACTACTCTATGCTATCTTTCAATATAGCTAGAGTAACCAAGACTCTGTGTCAAGGGAAGCAAAAATTAAACTTTTGGGTCAGTCAAACTCCTAATTTGTTAATTTTTCCTTACTTATTGTAGGGAAGGGATACATTAGATTGGGGCTTCTTAAACTTTTTTCACTGGCATCTCCTTTATTCCCTAGAAAGTTTTTTTTGTTTGTTTATGAGAAGCAATTAGGGGTGACTTGCTCAGAGTTGCATAGCTAGTAAGTGTTAAATGTCTGAGGCTGGATTTGAAATCAGGAGGACCTGAGTTCAGGGCTGATGCTCTATCCACTGTGCCATCCTAGCTGTCCCCATATGAGAAATTTTTACACAACCCCGATTATAACAACATAAAAGAGGTATACAAATCAAACATTTACTGATAATAAATCATAATTTCTCAAATCTCACATTCAATATTGCAACCCCATATGGGGTTGGACTCACAGTTTAAGATTTGTATTAAACATTATTATTATACATGTCAGATTTAGGTCTTTATATCTATATCCATGTGTGTGTATATGTGTGTGTTCAAGTATAGATATTGTGAAGAAAGGGCAGAAAATGAGGATCAGGAAAGGTTCAGAGTATGATTTAATACCTAGAAAGGATAGATCTGGGTTAGGAGAACATAAAATCAGAGAGCAACATGAGAGTACTTCCTGCCCTGTAGGTGAGGAGGATAGCTTAAGAAGGGTATAAAAGAGTAAAGTGAAAGGGCACCTAAAAAGAATGTCACATATTTAACACTGTCTCCCAGCCCTCTTATCAGTATCAAATTTAGAGAATTCTTCTATTTTCCCTTTTTGCTTTCTGATTCCATTCTTCTATTGAATTAAATTACATTGAATTTCATTGTGTTTTGGGCCACTCATGGGCCCATATCAGCAGTTAAATAGACAAAGTGCAGAAAGCTTAAGAAGCAATAGGACTGACAAATATAGGAATTGCTGCCCTGGTTCTCAGCAAGAAATTGAACTTGTCACTGACACCCCTGGGGAAAAGTCCAGATTTAGAGAGAGGAGCTTCTGCCAGATTTATACCATTATTTTTTCTCCCCCTCCCAAATTTGGCATTCTAAACTTATTTTATCCTTTGGGTGTAATTTTATCTTACTATGAAAGATGGAGGTGGGGGGAGGATCACCTTAGATCACTCTTTTCTACTAAAGTTTTTAGATTTGTTGTTTTATCCTATAAACATGCCTGAAGCTAGCCTGTGTTGGATGATAGTGGTTTGGAAAAGGATTTTTTTTGGTGGGATATATGTGCTTTATGGGCTAATAGTTATGTAAAAAACATGAGAAACTATTTTTCAGTTTATGCAGTAAACAAGTTTTCATCAGAAATTATTTGAAGTACAGAGATCTAAGGTGGCTGTTTTTGAAGTTACTCCCTTCCTATACTTCCAGTTACTACAGAGGAACAGTAGGTATCCAATAGTGTTTACACTTGAGTAAATCATTGTGGGCATCAAACAGAGTGTTGACAAACAAAATGGGCAAAAAGTGCTTTATTTAAAAGAGTATCTTAAATTTGGTAGGATATTCCTAGGATTTATGATGCTGAACTCTGTGTTAGATGTGGTGGAAGAATTTCCCCCCTCAGTTCAGCAATGTGAGAGGCAGGGCCATTACAATCCCCCACTGAGTCATCTCCATAACCCTAGCATCTCCACCCAGAGGAAAAAAGGGTCCCCTGAAGGGAGAAAGAACCACAGGGAGACAGAGGATTTTCTGATACCACATCAAGGATAATATGGATAAAGGAGCATGAGCCAAGGGGAGCTTGTGTTGTCAGGACTCCCTGGGCAGTGCTATATACCTTAAAATCAATTAAGGGGTAAGATGTACCTACTCATAGGTGGCTAAGGGCTTTCTCCAAGATTTGCATACTACATTACACTAAAACTAGTACAGTATCCAAGGATGCTATTGATCTGGATGGTCAAAACATTTGCTTCAGAATAACAGACAATTTTAGGATGATTTTTTGGTCTTTTTCTGGTCCTTATTGAAGTTAGGTAAAGTAGTGAAAAAATCCAAAAGCAATAGGTATGTAAACAATGAAGAATTCATTCTTAAACAATATTTTAGTCCAAGTTTGTCTCTTTCTTTGATGATTATGAAGTCAAATTAATAGCAGGTTTAGAAGGATTTGAAAAGTAAATTTGGGTTGGTTTCTTATTTCAGCCCCATACTGAAGATTAACCACTTACATCCTGACTCCCATGCCAAAGCCGCTTTCCCTCTCCTCTAGTACCAAGCTACCCTCTGGCAATGAGTCTATCTGGTAAAAACTGTCTTTTATATAATATGTGTGTGTGTGTGTGTGTGTAAGTATGTATGTATGACAACTGACTTTTATTGATAAACTTGTTTCAGCAGAATAATAAATGAATTTAGGTCCCCTCCCCCAAATTTGGCTCTTAGAAATATGTGACTTAAAAGCCATATATAATATTCCTTATCTGTACCATATATTTCGTCCAAATGCCAAAATATCCTGTTTTCATTCATTTAAGACAATGTTGAAAGTGTTTGTAAAGGTATAACTTTGGATGAGGTCAGTTTTTACAAAGAGAAATTCAAAACTTTAGAAGGACAAATGACTTCTGTTGGAATAGTCTGGAATAAAAATAAACTGCTTGACTCTCCTCTTCCTATAAATAAAAGTTTTTCAGCTTATTTAAATTTCCACATTTTTTTTTCATTCTTAGGCTTATAATTTTTATTTCCTACCAACTTCATTATGAAACTCTGTACCCCTTAAGGCAAGGTAGTATAGTGGGAAAAGCAGATGTGAAGTCATAGGATCATGAATTTAGAACTGAAAGTATCCTTATAAACCATGTAGTTCAACTTTCTGATTTTACAAATGAGAAAACAGGCACAGAGATTAAGTGATTTGACCTATCTCACAAAGTAAAATAATGGAGCCAAGATCTGAAGTAAGGTCCTCTGACTTTAAATTCAGGGATTTTTAAATTACAGGACATGTCCTGGAGGAGGCATCTGAGTTCAAATCTCATTTCTTATATATTTTAACTGTGTTACCATAAGCAAGTTATTCCATTTCTGATCCTTGTTTTCCTGATGTAAAAAATAGAGATAATATTACCTGTACTGTCAACTCATAAGATTGTTTGTGGGGATAAAGTAATGCAATATAGAACATTTTGCAAATTTTAAAACACTATATAGAAATCAGCTATTGTGTTTTAACATATATGAGGCAACAATACTTAAATAACAGAGAACTGGCTTGAGAAACAGGAAATTCAGGGTTCATTTCCCCTCTGTACCACACTCCTTATGTGGCTCTGGGCAATCCCTCAGTGTTCTAGGCAGCTCTCTATGACTACAAATTGGATAGAAGATGCTGAACTACATCTGTAGGAGATGCCCCTATGCCAGTGAAATTACAGATCCATTTCCTATCCCTAACTTCTCTGATGTTTTTCTCTCCTCCAAATCTTCCTACCCTTCCATCTTCCATATTTCTATTTCTTCCACTTTATATTCCATTTCTTTGTTGAAATAGAGATTTTTCCCATTCCCAGGGACTTCAGGCTTTTAACTTTTAAAGTCTTTCTACTAGGTCTACTGAAAAACCTTCCTGTCATGGCTTTGCCCCTGTCACTCCCTTGAGTCTTAAGCTACAAATTCATTCTGTCGGGAATTGTCCATCCATTCAGTTCACCTGGGGTTTAAGGTGTAAGCAATCCAACTGTAATTGCCTCTTTCCCTGCAGCTACTACTTTATGTGTAGGAGGGGGCTATTTGCTTAGCTTTCTTTTTTCTGTCTGCATAAGTGAGTATACTAGTCAAATTCAATAAGCATGGCTTATTTAGTTAGAAATAAGTACTACCCTTATAATTAGAGTTCTTCAGCTATTTCTTCATAGGCCTATCTTTTAGTTTTTGTTTTAACTTATGTTTCCTAAATCCAATGTTATAATTGTAATTTGAGCCCTTATTTTCTCTGGCTGAAAACAATTCAAGTAATTATGATTTTAGAACTTAGTTGTATCTCATACTTCTATTCCATATGTACTTTATTTATTGATTTGAACCTTTCCTCTGTACCGCTTCTGAAAGGAGAGCACTTTGCTGTGGTATAACTAGAGTGGGGCAACTTGTGCATTGTCCCTGGAGATTAAATTTTTTTTAAAGGGAATAGAGTATTAACAGGACTCGAACAGCTTCATTAGGAAGAAATAACTGAATTTGGCCCCTAGTTAGGAAGAATAATTGATTAAAATGAAGCTACCTAGAGATCTTTGTTCCATCCTCCAAACTGTGACTTTGGCCTGGTTCTGCCCCATCTTGCTTTCTACCTTAGCATAATTGCCAAGTGTCCCCGGAATTGTTTCTCTACTACAGAATACTATCCTGAAGAGTCTTTCATAATACAACTTTGTGTCCTAAGGTCAAAGATTTCCCTGCAACTCAATATGTGTTAAAAAAATTTTAATTAGAAGGCCCCTTGTATGCTGATTCTTTCTGGGCATGAGCATCTTTCATTTGTTGTATTTTGTAAACTTTAAAGGCATGTATTAATGGAAATTTATTGTTATAGTCTCCTACATTACTGGTGCCTGGCAAATGGTAAGTGCTTTATATGTGTTGACTTACTGACTTCCCAATATATTGAGAAGTGTTCTTATAACTACCACACATGCTGAAAAAATGCCTTTGGTGTATTACTATATCTTGAAGTTGCACATTGTCTTTTAGCAGATTTTTCCCAGGATGACAGAGATATCAGTAACCATGGTCAAAAGGAAGGGTGCCAATTGGTGTATGTGTCTTATGATGTATAGAGAAGATATATTTTGGGTTATATGTATATTTTCTCAGCTGGACAAACCATCCTTTCTCTTTCCCCTCTTCCCAACACGCTCACAGGTAAGTCAGGGATTGAAAAAGATGAGACAACACTGTAGTAAATGATGCTGATGGACCTGGAAGGAGTTAATGTACCTCCCTAAGTGCACTATTAGCTTACTATCAGAGAGTGACTTAGGCCCTGGAGGGAACAGAGTCCATCGTGGGCAATAGTCAGTGTAATGATGTGACTATACAATGAGCCAAATTCTCTCACTGCATGTAGGAATGCACAGATTCCTCCTGCCTGCAAGTAATAGGTGATTTTAGAAAATACATTAAAATTTTAGTAACTATTATGTTTTCTTCTCTTTTTCCCAACCTCAGAATAAGAAGTGTAGAATATAAACTGCATCCAAATGTTTCTATGTTAAACTTTATGGACTATCTACTGTTTACCTCTTTGTATTTGGAGACATTGTGTTAAAGAGAGCGCAGAGGTAAATGACCAAAAAAAATGGTCACTTTGTACATTCAATTTATAGCATGGATTAATGCATTAATGCTTCTGGAATTCTGCATAGAGTTCAGATCTTATCTGTGATATATATATTAGCTCTGTTAGACAACAGAAAATCATTTAACCTCTTTGGGTTTGTGTTCTCATATATAAAATAGGATTAATAAAACTTGCCAGCTTACTGCATATAGTTATTGTGAAAGTCAAATAAGATAATTTATATAAAGAACTTTGCAATCACTAAAGGGCTACATAAATAGTATTATATTACTACTAATTATAATACCATTCTTCTTATCTTAGTTTAATGGAATTGATGCAAATATCTGAGTCTAAGACATATTAAATCTTATTATTCTTTATGTTTCATGTTGATCAGATTATTGCTCAGGTAAGTAACAGATTTTTGTAGTTGAATGCAGGTATTAGAATGTAAGTTCGACTTCTGTAGGTTCATTGAAAGTATTGTTGGTATCACTCCAGCAGTAGACAGGATGACAGTATTTTATATTTTGAAAGCTTTATGTCCTATGGAACTTGAAAGTAATGCATGAATGAAGTATTTAGTAAATACTCTGTACTTACTGTACCCTCTGTACAAAATACTATACTAAACATTGGAATACAAATAAGTAAGTAAGTAGGACCATCCCTGCTCTCAACGAGCTCATATATTAGTAAGGGAGACAGCACATATGAAAAGTTTCAGCTATAAGGCAGGTGAAAAAGTTCCATAGTTCTTAGGATACAGCAACAGAATGATTGTTAGTGCCTTTTCTTTAATGTTATTTCCACTGATAAAATGATTATCAATTTCTGAAGTTAAATGATTTGAGAGCGTCAAGGATTTTGGTGGAAAAACTTGCTTTATTGGGTCTTCATAACTATCATATACCAGTTTCAGGAGAAGTTTCGAGGACACAGATTCCCAAGAGTTGCTTACTCTGATTCATGCCTAAGGTCCCTAGTCTGGAATAATGACTGCTTCTAAGGCTTTTATATATACAGAGTCCTGGAACATCATTGTTTTTAAGTTTTTAAAGATCAATATTATGTAATTGATTTGGGGAAATAGTTTTTTTGGTAATAATTGTCTGGTTCTAAAATAGATTTTTTTTTTGTTGAATTGAAAGGTATTATGAGGTCTTTATTTTCAATATGTCTTGCTTTATGAAAGATATGAGCTTCTAACAAATAATTCTAGAAATCAAGTTATATCCTGCTAGATATTCAGTAAATGCTAAATTTTATATCCTGTAGTGATATGTTGAAGTTTCTTTCTTTCTTTTTTTCATAATTTGCATTGATCATTGATGGAGTCCTGGTTCCTTGAAGATAATCAGTAATTTCTGAGTGTGATGATTTGGTCCTGAGCTGCTACCCTAAATTATTCAATTTCCTTAACAAATCTTCATAACTAAACCATTATTACTATTACTATTGTTGTCATTATTATTACTGTACCACTTTTAAGTAATGATATATTATCATTATAGGTAGTCTGTGAAACTAAGTCATCGTTAATTCAATATGATAAGGTTTAATGCTGGAACTTTGCTTCACCATGGATTTGGGGATAGACTAGGTAGGTAATATCTGTCTCAAATCTGAAGAAACACTTAGCTCTGATTTGCCATGTATTGTTTTACTTTTTATAGCTATACTGAGGGGATTAGGAGAATCGATTTTGGGCAGGAGTCATTGGTACAAGAGTAGGGACTCTGTCATTTACACAGATGCTATATTTACATTTACTCAAGAAAATAAATATAAACTGCTTTTGTAGCTTAGATTATAATCTTTAAGGTAAAGATAGTGTTTCTAGCACAATATGTGGCTAGCATATAGAATCAGTTTATATATATAATATTCATATATATGGATATATATGATATGTATATATATCCATATATATATATATATATATATATATATATATATTTTGTGGGGAGGGATGTATAAGATGAGGTTATTGAAAAAGCCAAAAGACTTTCCTTTGCTGATGACTACAACAACCTCTATATAGCATATGTAAGTGAGAATTTTCACTTGAAATAAAAAAGTTGTATTTTGAGCCATCTCATCAAGGACATGAAAATTGTGATTAATATTGTTCTTGGATAATTTAGTTAATTTCTCACTACCAGATGCCACTGTGTCTAGTTCTTTGGTCCTATATAATTTCTAATTGTGCCCTCAGTTAGCCTTTGTATTCTTCTCAACTGTGTATTTCATTCCTATTCAGTAAAGACATTAGCACTTGGTGATGATAATTTCCATTACTTTTACATGCATATATTGCAGTTGATTATTCCTTAAGAAAAAAAGTGGCAATGGTGTCAATGAAGGAAGAATATGGTCAATTATGATAATGTATTTTCTAAATGTGCTAATAAACACTTAAAATAATTTCAACAACTAATTATGCATTCACACATTTGCTAATTGCTTTGATCTCAAATTGAAAAAGCTATCCTTTACTTACCTTGCTTATGTAGAGTGGACATTTATGCCAGCTATATAATCTTACATATGAATGGCAGCATTCTGCTTTCTTTGGGCCTTTCTCTATCATCTTCTTTCTCTATCACCTTGTTTCTTTCATGTAGATAAATATATGTGAGTACTAATGAATAGATATATCTACAAGTGTATGCATTTTATGGCCATGTTTTATATGCTCATATGATGAGGACATGCAGTAAATACAAAAGATTCTAGAGCAACTTTTTTCATCGTGGATGATGCCCATTATTTTATAACAAATATAGATTCAATTTTTAAAAAATATTCCTCACCATATTATTAACTGTTCAGTTTACTTATTTATTCTTTTATTGCTTAATTGGATAAAGCATTTCTGAACTGAGTTCATCCTCCTGCCAGCCACCCCCCTGCTTTCTCTTCTTTGTGCCCCCAGTAAATTTCCTAGAAGGAGAGATTGAGTGCTGGGTTATAGATCCAGGTTTCTGCAAGTTATTGTAGAGCCTGCTTATTTCTGTTTTACTCATGTAAATATATCTTGAGGTGAGAAACTATTAGTGCATTTATACATTATACAAAGTCACATGTCACAGCTGGGATGATTTTAGCCCTGAATTCATGCAGTGGTTTTAAAAAGTGATGGTAATGATAGTTAAGGATGGAATTTTGACTTTTCATTCCTTTCCTTTAATGTATTCCTTCTGACTTTGCTTAATTTTCTTCTTCACCTATTAGAGGGCTTTAGTTACTGTTTATACAGATAAAAGCATTTGATGATAACTACGGAAAAGAAAATTAAATATGTTTTTTAAATCAAATTTTAATTTAACTAATAAAGTTATCATTGGATATAAGAAAAATAAGATGCCTTACACAGAGAACACAATAAATTGTATACACAAATACATATACATACATATGTTTGTATATATATGCATATATACATGTATATGTATATATATATATATATATACAAAACATGTATGTATACACACACACATATACCAAATGAATTTCCCAAATTCAAAGAGCAATTCTGTGGAGGGTACTCAAGGCTACAAAATAAAGTTTGTTAGCCCACAGATGTGAGGTGTGTTTTAAAAATCCCTGTAGGATCTCCTTACCTGCTGTGCTTCATTTCAGATTCTAGTACTATCATTAAGAAAAAGGAAAAACAGAACCTATTTTCTTTTCTATCTGTGCCCCATATTGCACTAATTCTCCTTTAAGCTATCATTGACGACCAGGTCCCCAAACTTACATGTTTTTGAAATTCTAGATCTTCAGCCTCTTTTAAAAATTCATTCCTTTCACCTCTCCTCCTCACCCCAAGAAAAATATGCCTGCCAGATCTAGTCGGAGGCACAATGCTCTCCTTGAACTATTTATGCTTTTCAGACAGTGGCTGCATTAATTCTAGGCAAAGATCTCTGTCACCAAGCTGGTACCTGCAGCATGGAATTTAGCAGCTCACCAACTCCCTTCAAAAGATGGGCTGCCCTAGCCCAATCCTCATTTTGATTTATTTAAGTTTAGATATACAGTATTAAATTAGTAAAGACAAGCAATGAACAAAGCCCTGGAGATGAATTAGCCATTGTCTCTGGTCCATTAATCTCTTCTTCAATTCTAGAGAATTGTGGCTCACCCAGACCTGGAGATCAAATAAAATGCCTAATTGGGAAAAATCCTAAACAAGTGTGTCCTGGGGAGCTGGAATTTATTTGTCAACGACTCAAACAACTGTGTTGTTTATATAAGTCTTTAAAACCCTGATACTTTCCCACTACTATATCTTAATCCCTGATTCTTTATGCTCAAGAGGGCAATTTAGAGTTGTTTTCAATTAACTAGAATGGAGAGGAGCACTTACTCCAAAAATGGATAGCTGTGTTGTGAGCATTTTGCCAAACATGCTGAGTGCTTTAGATCTGAGTGTCAGGTTTGAAAGATGCTTTGGAATCTCTTTCAAGATAATGATGCAGGCTCTGCTGGGCCTTTAATATCAGGATGAAATGATTGAACATAATCACAGGTACATAAGGGTACTCAAAATACAAGGTTAAGGTTTAGCCATTCAGACTATCTACAAATGCAAAGTGAATTAGAGAACTGAGGTGATTATCTGGATAATTCAGATCATATAACACCTTCATCTTCCATATGTGTATATTCAAGGTCATACTATTTTGTGGGGAGGGCATGGTATTTAATTTATCTAAATAATCATCTATTTAATATAATTTGGAGTTTGATGGGTACATATTTGTGATTATATTAGTGTATTGAATTCCAAATGTGAAGACTCCACAAATTTAGAAAAGCAATATATCTCAAAATTATGATGACAGAAAGTTGCCTGGTAGAGGGAAACATTATGCAATTTATTTCTGGTCACATAGAAAGTATATTTCAAAAGCTGGCCTTGAGTTGAGATCTTTTTGAGATCTTTTAGATGCCAAAATTATACTTTTAGCCTCTATACCAGGATTTCTTAATCTGAAGTTCATATGCCCCCACATAGTCTTAAGATATATTTCAACAGATCCATGATTTTTCTCTTTAAAAAATCAAATTTATTTTATTTTCAATTCCATATTCTCTCCCTCCCACCCCTCTTTTCTCCTGAGAAGGTCTGTGAATTTGAATGGGAAAAATGTATCCTTATTTTTATTAACTTTTATCTATGAAATTTGCATTTACCTCAATTATGAGTTTAAAGAAAATTGAAAAAAAATATGAAAATGGGTTCATAGTTTCTACTAGTAAAGATTTACATGAATTCTGTTCTCTCTATGATTTTTTATGCTAGTATGAAATTAAGTGGAAAATTTTAAATATTGTTTGAATTTTGTGTATCAGGTTACCTAGGGAGGGAAACTAACATTTAAGTGCAAATTATTTATCAGAATGCTGTGAAAATTGATTAATATTGTTGCATTTTAATTGGTATCGTAGAGATGAAAAGAGCTTACAATTAAGAAGCTATCAACAAACCACTAGTGTTTTATTTGGTTAATAGTGATATCAATTCTTATATTACATGAACTTTGTACTTTATTGCTTCGTTTGCAATGTCAAAAGCGATGTATTAAAAAGAATGCATTTAAAAAATTGCCAAGTCAAAGTTAAACATAATTCAGGTGGCTCCTTTGCTTATTTTCAAATTCCTTTGTAAACATAATCCATGACAGAGTGATAAAAAAGTTTATTTTCTTGGATTTGATCTATGTTTTCATTCACCACTCTATATTTAAATGTGGAAACCAAACACAAATAAAGCAACTATGTAGATTAATACAATTTAAAAGTTGTCTTTACCTGAAATATACATATAATTGAAAGAAATTATTTTTTGTCATTATTTGTAAAATATTATTTTATTGTGAAAAACATTCATCAAGAAACATTTGAAAATTTGAAAAGAAGAAGACTATATAAGAAAGTAAATTTCTATGATGTACTTAATTTTTTTTAATTTAAAAAGGTAATAAAATTGCCCTATTTTTGTCATTTCCCCTCTTTTTACCTTTGTATTTTTAAAAAGAATGTTCTTTTCTCATGCTTCATTACTATTTACTAACCTATCCTGAACATCTAGTAAAAATGCTCTTTTGTAACAAATATTTATAGTTTAACAAATCAACACTTGACAAGGTCTGAGAATTCATTCCTCATCTTGTACTTCTGTCACCTCTCTACCAACTGTTTAATTATCAGTTATTGGAAGTCATAATTGGTCAGTGCTCAGATCACAATTCTTATGATTGTGATCACTGAGTAGGCTGTTCTCATGGTTCTCCTTTTTTCATTCTGCATCAGGTCATACATCTCTTTCAATTTCTCTACCTCTGTTCTCTACTTCTGTTCATTAGTTCTTATAGTACAATTTGTTCAACCATTTTCCAATTGATGGACACCTATTTTATTTCCATTTCCCCAAGCATTTTGTTTCTTTTGCATTCAGTAAAAGTAAACTTTTAAGTTTACTGCTAATTACTCTTCAAGTGAATAAATGAAGCAAAAATACAACAAAGAAAAATGCAGAAAAGAGGTGTAATTCAGATCTGAAAAAAAAACAAATAAAAAATGAAGACAAAGAATAAACAAGAACACATTTCATTCAATTGAGGCAGAACATATATTTGAATGACAAATATTTGATAGATAACATGGCTTAGTAGAGAGTCTAGATGACTCAGAAAATATAGGTTTGAATTCTGTCTCTGCTACTTATGTGCAAGACACTGGGAAAATCAGTTATATATTCTGACAGTCATTTTTCTCATTGGTAAAAAATGAAAGGATTGGACCAGATCTGGAGTTCTTAGCTCTCTCTGTGTGTATGTGTATGTATGTGTCTGTGTGTATCTCTGTGTGTGAAACAGACATGAAACAGAGAAACATACAGAAAGACAGAGACACACAAGAGACATAGAGACATCTCAGAAATAGAGACAGAGAGACATAGAGACAGAATAAGAGAGAAACAGAAAGACAGACAATGAGAAAGAGAAAGACACATAGAGAGAGACACACACAGAGAAACAGAGAGACAGAGAGATCTCCCCCTTTGGCAGTGATTGAAAGCTATTGATCATTTATAATGATGTTTTTTAAAAATAATAATTGAAAGAAAATGTTAAATTTCAATAAGAGGTTAGTGAAGATAAGGATGAATTTTTCCCCAACCAAGTTCATGGACTTCCCCAAATCTATTTAATGGTCCAAGGAGTTTGTAAACCACAGGTTCAGTATACTTGGACAACTTTTCTGTAACACCTTCTCCTCTCAGATTTAGGTAAAGAAATAGGATCTGTGATTTCATTAGCAAAGGAAACCCTTATGCCAGAGATTGTCATCCAATGTGTGTCAGCAGTTGGAATTGATTCCAGGTTTCTGAACTCTCTCTCCATATTGCCAAAGTGTCTTTTAGACAGTAAGATTGTTTGAACTTAAATTTCCTAAATTAACTCTTCTGTATAGACTGATCCATACATATTAATTGGGAATGCCATTCCTCAAATGATGTAGTTTGGTTTTAATGTTTGAAGAATCTGTTATTTTAATAGCCTGAGTAATTCATTAAATGATGCCATTCACAATCCTTCTTCAACTTTTGATGGTCATTTTAAAGTTACTGAGGGGAAATGGAGGCAAGATGGTGGAGTAAAGGTAGGAACTCACCTGACTTCCCCTTGGAACTATTCCAAATTCCTTTAAATAATGAATCAACAAATTTTAGTGTCAAAATACGCAAAAAGATGGAGTAAAACATTTCCCAGCCATAGACAACTTAGAAAGACAGGGGGAAAGATCTATGGCACCAGGGTGGGAGACCAGCATGCAGTTCTAGTGCAGGTTATGCCAGTGCAGCCCTGTTCTGGGCTCCAATCCCAGCCCCGTGTTAGCAAAACAGAAACTGGTCTAGGGACCTCTGAATCAGCAGCAGTACTGGTGGCTTCCAGACATCTCTGACCAGAAAAAATTTATAAAGTTTTTAAAAGACTTGCAAGGTCAGCAAGAAAGGTCTGTGGCAACAAGGGGGGGAGTCCATTATACAATCCTAGCCCTGGCCCTAGTCCTGACCTCAGCTCAGCAAAACAGGAGTTCTGAATCAGCAGCAGTACTGGTATCTAGATCTCGCAGACAAGAGACACCAAAAATAAAAAAAAAATCGTTAGAATAAGAGGGCCTTGGAAAACAAGCAAAACAAGAGTAGATATGGGCAGTGTTGGTGGTGGAGGCTTTGAGAGTCCTCACTTCACAGGAAGTCTCTTTATTAGCACTGAGGACTCTTGCTTTAGCACACTAGATCTTACAGCCACAGTGGGGTAGTGACACTCTTTATAATTCTAGGGCAGAAAAGAATGCTTCTGGTCAGTTCCCTATAAGAATCTCCGAAAATAGCTGCACAAAACCACTTAGGACAGTGCACTCTCTATTCTGGAAACAGAGTCCTACTATAACAAAGAGTAAAAAGCTGAGTAATATGCTAGGAAAATGAACAGACAACAGAAAAAGCTTCTGACCATAGAAAGTTACTAAGGTGACAATATCAAAACACATACACAGATGAAGGTAACAAAGTCAAAGTTCCTACATCCAAAGGCTCCAAGAAAAATAAAAATTGGCCTCAGACCATGGAAAAGCACAAAAGGGATTTTGAAAATCAATTAAGGGAGATAGAGGAAAAATTAGGAAAAGAAAGAACTGAGAGTGATGCAAAAGGAAATAAAAAAAAAAGCTAATGAAGAGAAGAACGCTTTAAAAAAGCAAAATTGACCAAGTGGGAAAGAAGATACAAAAGCTAATGAAAATAATTCCTTAAAAATTACAATTAAGCAAATGGAAGTAAATGACTTTATGAGAAATCAAGATACAATAAAGCAAAACCAAGAAAGGTGAAAAAGTAGAAAAAAATTGTGAATCATCTTATTGGAAAAACAAATGACCTGAAAAATAGATCCGGGAGAGATCATTTAAAAATTATTTGTTTACCTGAAAGTCATAATAAAAAAAGAGCCTGGGCATCATTGTTCAAGAAATTATCAAGGAAAATTCTCCCCTTATTATAGAACCAGAAGGTAAAATAGAAATTGAATGAATCCAAAAATCACTTTCTGAAAGAGATTTCAAAATGAAAACTCTCAAGAATATTATAGACAAATTCTCTCACAACTCAGGAGAAGCATAAAAAGGTAATCAGGAAAATGATATCACAAGGGATTTAATAAGATTTATCTGTTTACATTCCTACATGGGAGAATGATAATTGTTACTAATTAGAACTTTTTCATTATTATAATAGCTTGAAGGAGTATGAATAGAGGGCACAGGTATGATTTGAGTACAAAGGAATAATATCTAAAAATTTAAATTAAATGGTGAGAGGAATGTACTGGGAGAAAGGGGAAGGGAGAAGTGGAGTGGTGTAAATTATATGTCCTAAAAAGAGGCAAGAAAATCCTCTTACAGTGGAGAGGAAGAAAGGGAGGAGAAGGGAAGTGAATAAACCTTACTTATATCAAGATTGTCCAAAAAAGAAATAACATGCACACTAAATATGGGTATAGAAATTTCTTACTCTGTGGGAAAATAGGAGGGGAAGGAGATACAGGAAAGGATGAGGATGATAAAAGAGAGTGAATATTGGGGGAGGGAGTGATCAGTAGTAAAACACTTTTGAGGACATACAGGGTGAAAAGAGAGAGAATAGAGTAAATGGTGGAAATACAGTTAACAATAGTAATTGTAAAAAGAATTTTGAAGGAAGTTTCTCTGATGAGGCTTCGTTTCTCAAACATAAAGGGAATCGAGTAAAATTTATTAAAATAATAAGAGCCATGCCCCAATTGCTAAATGATGAAATGATTATAACCAAAGGACTATAAATTCATGCATATCTTTAGACCTAATGATACCACTACCAAATTCCAAAAGAGAATTTTTTTAAAGGAGAAAGGACCTATGTGTGCAAAAATATTTATGGAAGTTTTCTTTGGGCAAAAAAAATTGAAAGTTGAGGGGATGTTCATAAATTGGGGAATGGCTGAATAAATTGTGATATGTGATTATGATGGAATATGTTCTGGAATTATTACCTGTAAATTATTTTGCTATTTTCAGAAGTACCATGATCCATGACTATTATGAAGGACTTATGATGAAAAATGCTATTCATAACCAGAGAAGGAACTGAATATGTTTGAATGCAGATTGAAGCATTTTCTCTTTCTATGTGGGTCTCTCTCTTTCTCTGTCTGTCTCTCTCTTTCTGTCTCTGTCTCTTTCTGTCCTTCTCTCTCCCTTTGTCTGTCTGTCTGCCTGTTTCTCTCTCTATAGACAATCTATATTTTTCTTTCACAAGATGACTTTTATGGAAATGTTTTGCATAGATTCACATGTGGTTTCTTAATGAGAGTTGGGGTTGGGGATAAGGGAAAAAATCTGGAACTCAAAATTTTAAAAACAAATGTGAAAATTGTTTTAAGTTTACCTGTGGAAAATATGAAAGAAAAGAAGGAAGGAAAGAAGAAAAGAAGGAAGGAACGAAAAAGTGAAGGAGGAAAGGAAGGAGGGATGGAAGAAAGAATGAAAGGAAGAAGAGACAAATAATTAATTACCCCTCTGATGATGATCTTCTCTTAGCTTTTGAAATATTTATACAATCCATGACTGTAAGTGAACTCTTTTCAGTTTGGTAGAATCAAAGCATAACAGATGGATTGCTGCAAAAGACAAAACAAAACAAGACAACAAAACAAAGCAAAAACAAAACAATAACAAAACAAATGTGTATATTGTAAAATACAACTCATTATTCATAGGAATAGAAGAGTTCACAGAGCATAAGTAATTTATTTCAACTTGCACATAAAATAGAACTGGAATTTGAACTCATTTCTTCTGACTCTTGATATAGTAGTCATTCCATTGTCCTATCAAGGCTACCTACAAAATATGATGGAGTATTAAAAGTAGTATTTTAGTAAAGAAATCTAACGTGATTCACACCTGAAAATTGCTGCAGCTTAGCTATTAATATATTAATCAAAAGAAATAACTTTAAAATCTGATTGGGTCTAAAGGAAATTTGGCTTGATGTAGGACTAATAGAATCATATTAGAGCTTAATATTTATTGGATGACTAACCTTAGACTTGCTTAAAAATAATTTTATGTATTATGTTTTACCTCTTAGTATCAAATCTGACACATAATGTATGATCTTGGGGAAGGCATTTAACTTCTTAGTATCCTGGTCAAATCTCAAATGCTACAAAGTTTTGGAGAAGATGTTGACCTGCATTGGGATTTTTCTTATTTTAGTGTTCTCTACTTCAGGGAAATCACAGGTACAGTCTCTATCCTCATCCTCTGGAACATTTGAAAAAAGTATTATTATCTTGAATGAGATTTATACCAGATTCAATAGTTTTGGGAAAATTTTTTTAGTCATTAGTCTCATTAGTTATACAAATATCTATTAGGTCATAAAATATATATTTCTGATATTTGTGATTACATCTGTGCATTCTATATATACACATATACTTGTACATATATACATATACATACACACATATGATTGATAACTTGACAAAGCACCAGTCTGATTCTTCCATAGTCATCAAAGTCCAGTCAAGACAACCAGTGATGGCCAGGAGGCAGTGAATGACCTTGCTGTCTGACCAAGCTCTAAGCACTCTACATTGTTATGAGCCCCCATCAAAGAACACACTGTTTTCTGTGGAAAAATAGAATTGCAAGATCATAAAGAGAATGTGAATTACACAAATTCAGAGATATCTCTATCCCAAATGTACCATACTTCTTTTACCCCAATTTCTGAACTCATATTGGAGTATCATTCATAGCTGAAAATACTGTACCTTGACCCCTATATTGTGATGTTACTGGTTCTCTTTGAAAATGAAGAATAAACAACAGCAATATAGACCAATATCTGTGTTCTCAATACATAGACAACTCCCAGTGGGGAAACAGCTGCTACTAATGTGAATCAGCAGCTGCTCTCTCACTTATAGTCTTTAAGCACTGTCAAATTATTTTGTCTCAAGTGAGCCTTACAGTATATCTCTATAAATTTACTATTATTTTTATTATCTCCACTTTAGAGATGAAGAAAATGAGTCAGAGAAGGGTTGAATCACACTCCCATAGTCACACAGCTAAAAACCAGTCAGGCAGTAATGGAATTGGGATTTTTTCTGATTTCAAGTCCATCCACACTTCATCCATTAGAACATGGTAGTTGGTAGATATGGTATCTACATAAATTAACCATAGTAGGGAAAAAGTGTGCATGAATATTGTTTAGTACATCTTCAATTCTAAGCAAAATCTTTTTCTCCCTCCATAATGGCATAGTCTCTTTGCTTGGGATTCAATTAATTAAACATTTATTAAGTGCTTACTATGTGCCAGGTATTGTGCTAAGTGTTGGATATATAAAGAAAAAGAAAGACAGTTCCTAACATCGAAGAGCATATAATCTAAAGGGGAAAGACAACACACAAAAAGAAATGGGATGGTGGTAGTGGGAAAGAGAACCAGAAATGCTAAAGGAAAGTAGAGATTTTAGGGAACTATGATAAAAGAGTACCTAGATCAATTTTATGGAACTTTTAGATGAGAACATAAATTTTGCTAAAATTGGCAAGTGGCACTGGTTATGAGACAGTAAAATATTTTATCAATTTAGTAAAAAATTTAAATCATTATTGGATATTTGAAGATAGAACAACCCATTAATGGACAGATGTTCATTTTTCATGTAATGATTTCAAAAGTTTGTAGTAGAAATATAAGGGTTAAAAATGAATGTTATACAATAAACGTTTTAGGAATTAAAAGACAAAAAGAGCAGTTATGTAGAACATGTTAAAGTATGAAAAGGGCTTTTGTTTTTACATATTTAATTTGTCCTTTTACAGCAACTGTGCTTAGATAGTATTAGATATTATTATTATTAGATAGTATAAGATTAGTATTAGATACTAATAATATTCACTTTAAACATGAGGAAACTCAGGAACATAAAACCTAAGCAGATTACCAAGGATAAACAGGCTTATTTCTTTTTTTTTTTAGTTTAATATTTTTTTTATTAAAGCTTTTTATTTGTATAACATATATATGGGTAGTTCCCCAACATTGATCTTTACAAAGCTTTCCATTACAAATTTTACCCCCAGTCCCCTCCCCTCCCCTAGATGGCAGGAAGTCCACTACATGTTAATAATGTTGAAATGCTTGAGAAGTTATTTATTTATTTTTTTTAAATTTTTTTTGTATTAAAGCTTTTTATTTATATAACATATGTATGGGTAGTTCCCCAACATTGATCTTTACAAAGCTTTCCATTACAAATTTTACCCCCAATCCCCTCCCCTCCCCTAGATGGCAGGAAGTCCACTACATGCTAATAATGTTGAAATGCTTGAGAAGTTATGCAAGAAAAATCCTATCTACAAGAAAAAAAAAGAATCAGAGAAAGGCAACACAATGCAAACAAATGTCAGTAGAGATCATGAAAATGTTACGTTGTGGTCCATATTTCATTTCCCTCTCTCTGGGTGTATATGGTTTTCTTCAGTGAACAATTGGAACTGGTTTGAGACAATTCTTTGTTGCAGAGAGCCATGTCCATCAGAATTGATCATCATGTAATACTGTTGTTGCTGTGTATGATGATCTCCTGGTTCTGCTCGTTTCACTCAGCATCAGTTCATGCAAGTCTCTCCAGGCCTCTCTGAAATCGTCCTGCTGGTCGTTTCTTACAGAGCAATAATATTCCATAACATTCATATACCATAATTTATTCAGCCACTCTCCAATTGATGGGCATCCCTTCAGTTTCCAGTTTCTAGCCACCACAAAAAGGGCCGCCACAAACATTCTTGCACAGGTGGGGCCCTTTCCCTCCTCTAAGATCTCTTTGGGATATAGGCCCAGTAGAAACACTGCTGGGTCAAAGGGTATGCACAGTTTGACAACTTTTTGGGCATAGTTCCAAGTTGCTCTCCACAATGGTTGGATCCGTTCACAGTTCCACCAACAATGTATTTGTGTCCCAGTTTTCCCACATCCCCTCCAACATTCATCGTTACTTTTCCTGTCATTTTAGCCAATCTGACAGGTGTGTAGTGGTATCTCAGAGTTGTCTTAATTTGCATTTCTCTGATCAATAGTGATTTGGAGCAACTTTTCATATGACTAGAGATGGTTTTAATTTCATCATCTGAAAATTGTCTGTTCATATCCCTTGACCACTTATCTATTGAAGAGTGGCTTGAATTCTTATATATATGAGACAATTCTCTGTATATTTTAGAAATGAGGCCTTTATCAGAACCATTAAATGTAAAGATGATTTCCCAATTTGATGCTTCCCTCCTAATCTTGTCTGCATTTGTTTTGTTTGTACAGAAACTTTTTAACTTAATATAATCAAAATTATCCATCTGGTGTTCAATTAGGAGTTCCAGGTCTTCTTTGGACATAAATTTATTCCATCTCCACAGGTCTGAGAGTAAACTATATTATGTTCCTCTAACTTGCTTACAAAGTCCCTCTTTATATCTAGATCATGAACCCATTTAGATCTTATCTTGGTATGTGGTGTTAGGTATGGGTCAAGCCCTAATTTCTTCCACAGTAGTTTCCAATTTTCCCAGCAGTTTTTGCCGAATAGTGAGTGTTTATCCCAAAAGCTGGGATCTTTGGGTTTATCGAATACTAGATTGTTAAGGTTATTGCCTAGATTGTCCTGATAGCCTAGCCTGTGCCACTGATTGACTGCTCTATTTCTTAGCCAGTACCAAACGGTTTTGATGACTGCTGCTTTATAATATAGTTTTAGATCTGGTACAGCAAGGCCACCTTCATTTGCCTTTTTTTTTTCATTAATGAAATCCTTGAGATCCTTGACCTTTTGTTCTTCCAAATGAACTTTGCTACTATTTTTTCTAGATCTGTAAAATAATTTCTTGGGAGTCTGATTGGTATGGCACTAAATAAGTAGATTAGTTTGGGTAGTATTGTCATTTTTATTATGTTTGCTCTGCCTACCCATGAGCACTTAATATTTTTCCAATTGATTAGGTCTGATTTTATTTGTGTGGAAAGTGTTTTGTAATTTAGTTCATATAGTTTCTGACTTTTCCTTGGCAGATAGATTCCCAAATATTTTATCCTATCATCTGCTATTTGGAATGGAATTTCTTTTTGCATCTCTTGCTGCTGAACTTTGTTGGTAATATATAAAAATGCTGATGATTTATGTGGATTAATTTTGAATCCTGCCACTTTACTAGTTGTGAATTGTTTCTAGTAGTTTTTTAGTTGAGTCTCTAGGGTTCTCTAAGTATACCATCATGTCATCTGCAAAGAGTGATAATTTGGTTTCTTCATTACCTACTCTGATTCCTTTTATCTCTTTTTCTTCTCTTATTGCTAAAGCTAACATTTCTAAGACAATATTAAATAATAATGGTGACAGTGGGCAGCCTTGTTTCACTCCTGATCTTATTGGGAATGGTTTTAGTTTGTCTCCATTACATATGATGCTTGCTGATGGTTTTAAATAGATGCTACTGATCATTTTAAGGAAAAGCCCATTTATTCCTATACTCTCTAGTGTTTTTAATAGGAAAGGGTGTTGGATTTTATCAAAGGCTTTTTCTGCATCTATTGAGATAATTATATGGTTTTTGTTAATTTGGTTATTAATATAATTATGCTGATAGTTTTCCTAATATTGAACCAGCTCTGCATCCCTGGTATAAATCCTACTTGGTCATAGTGTACTATCCTGGGGATGACTTTCTGTAATCTCATTGCTAATATCTTATTTAAAATTTTTGCATCAATATTCATTAGGGAAATTGGTCTATAGTTTTCTTTCTCTGTTTTCACCCTACCTGGTTTAGCTATCAGCACCATATTGGTCTCATAAAAGGATTCTGGCAGTATACCTTTTGTCCCTATTTTCTCAAATAGTTTGTGTAGTATTGGAATTAATTGTTCTTTGAATTTTTGGTAGAATTCACATGTAAATCCATCTGGCCCTGGAGATTTTTTCTTAGGGATTTGGTTAATAGCTTGTTCTATTTCTTTTTCTGAAATGGGGCTATTTAAATAATTTATATCCTCTTCTGTTAACCTATGCAATCTATATTTTTGTAGATATTCCTCCATTTCATTTAGATTATCAAACTTACTGGCATAAAGTTGGGCAAAGTAACTCCTAATTATTGCTCTGATTTCCTCTTCATTGGAGGAAAGTTCTCCCTTATCATTCTTGAGACTAACAATTTGATTTTCTTCTTTCCTTTTTCTTATCAAATTAACTAAAGGCTTATCTATTTTGTTGGTTTTTTCATAGAACCAAGTCTTAGTTTTATTTATTAACTCAATAGTTTTCTTATTTTCAATTTTATTAATTTCTCCTTTTAGTTTTAGAATTTCCAATTTGGTATTTAATTGAGGGTTTTTAATTTGTTCTTTTTCTAGTTTTTTTAATAATAAGCCCAATTCCTTGATCTTTTCTTTCTCTATTTTATGCAAGTAAGCATCTAGAGATATAAAATTGCCCCTTATAACCGCTTTAGCCGTATCCCACAGATTTTGGTATGTTGTCTCCTTATTGTCATTCTCCTGGATGAAATTATTGATTGTGTCTATGATTTGCTCTTTCACCCATTCATTCTTCAGGATTAGATTATTTAATTTCCAATTAGCTTTTGGTTTATTTTCTCCTGGCCTTATATTGCATGTGATTTTTATTGCATCATGATCTGAAAAGGATGCATTTACTATTTCTGCCTTTCTGCATTTGATTTTGAGGTTTTTATGCCCTAACACATGGTCAATTTTTGTATAGGTTCCATGGACTGCTGAGAAAAAAGTAAACTCCCTACTGTCTCCATTCAACTTTCTCCATAGATCTATCATACCTAACTT
>JAJPUD010002872.1:116207-130922 GCA_023553655.1 Myrmecobius fasciatus
TGGTGAGAGCTCTCTTTTGCCTCTTCATTTTTTTTTTTTTTTTTTTTAGACAGTGTGAATATCTCTTTAAGGTAGGGGGAAAAAAACGGTGGCTGAAAAGGCCAGCTGAAGATTTTGCCCTGAGGCACTTTGGCGAATTAATGTAAGGTGCTGGGCCAGTGGGGGCTAGGACTAAGTCTGAATTAGTCCTTAAACCAGGCAAGTTTGCCAGAACACCTGCCCCCAATCAGGGCAGAGTGTCCGGAGTGCCTCAGATAAACTCCAGGTGTTTGGAATTTGGAGTTTGGAGTTTGGAGTTTTTTCCCAGTCTGAGCTGAGCTGAGCTGAGGCCCACCCTCACTTCCGGCCTCCACCAGAGTTCTCTGACACCGGAGTCCTCTGTTTATCCCTCTGTCCAAGCTAGATAAACCTGATGTGAAGTTTTTCAGAGATATCTGCAAGCAGTATCCAAATATTTCCTGATTTGTTGACTTGAAGATCAGTTCAGAGGCTTATTTTATTGTTGATTTGAGAGAAGTTCGGAGAAGGATGCAGAGTCACCTTTTCACTCTGCCATCTTGGCTCTGCCCCCCCAAACAGGCTTATTTCTGAAACAAATTTTGAACTCTGGTCTTCTTGACTATATGTGTGACACTCTATATTTTGCTGTCTAGTTCACTCACTGGTTCAATTTCATCAAGACTAATTTGATGGAGTATTTGAGCTTAGCTTTTTTGGGGGGGGAGGAGTTACGCTTAGTTTAGCTAACAGGTAGAATTTTCATAGGTCAAAAAGGAAAGATATGGATATGCTCAGCAAAAGGAACAATACAAGGTCCAGCTCCTCTCCCTTGTCCAAGAATCCAGTTATTTCCTAAATAAAGAACAGAGATTCAAGGTCAAGAAGTATTTTGATGCTTGAAAGAACTCTTGGTATTCCAGACAGTATTTGAGTGAAACCTGGGTGGATAGCAACTCTAAAGATAATTCAATTGACCAAGTTTTAATTTTGAATAAAAGACAATTAAAAAAGAAAAAAAAATCAGTCCAAAGGTAAATTATAATTCTTTGTTGATAGTTTTCATCTCACAAGGGGATACAGTATGAGATAGTGAACAAAAAGAGAGTGAAACAGCTAGTCAGCCAAATATATCCAGAGAAACAATGTCTTGGACTCACAGCATGTAAGTTAGATGGAAGAGGCATTCCAGGGGGACCACTAAAGTAAGCCTCCTGTATTCTGATAATGGGAACCTGGGAAAGTGAACAGTATTAGCTGAATTCCTTGACTATTTTGTATGGAACTAGGTTAATCTTCTTACAAAAGGAGACTTTGGAACAGAAATCTACACCAGGTAGAGCTTGGAAAAGCCCAGTAAAATTTAGGTGATGTGTGGTCTTGTTTATCAATACAACCATGTATTACTGAATTTTGAATTTAGTGCATAAACATTTTTGTCCAGTTACTTTGATAAGTCTTATGTCAAGAGAAAGATCACATATGTCCCCTGTTTCAAAAATATGCATTTGGGTATTTTTCTTGTTGTCCTTTGAAGGAGTTTATTTGTTTTCTTACTCCTAATGATTCAGAAGAACAGATTAGTGAGTTTGTTCAACTGGCATTTAACCCTGGCCTTTAATTAAAAATGGCATGGTGTATCACTGGTTATGTGTGGCTATAATGAAGTAGTAAGGTCCCAGGAGAGCAGAATGAGAAGATTCCCTCATTTGATCATGATGTTTTTAAAAGTTTACTTTTTTAGTATAGTATCTCATTTTATTTCATAAATAATATATTTTCTTGTTAGTTGTCATTTGCATTCACTTGCTGAGTTTTGAAGACCTGAATGTAGCTCCTACAACTTTATCTCTCTTCTACATAACCTTTTTTATCTTATCTTTGAATTTTCCTTATCTGTCTGGACAATTAAGTGGTCATCAAAAACTGATTAAATGTTTAGTATTTGGCTACCATTGTGCTAAGTGCTGTGGACACAAAGAAAAGCAAAACAAGTTCCTGACCCCAAGGAGTTCACAATAAAAAATGTGAGCCAATATACAAAAAATGTACAACCTATGGAAGATGTCCAAAAAGCTTAATTTTAAGAATAAATAATTTAAATTTAATAAATTAAAGCCACCCTAAGAATTTTGGAACACCATTAGAGGTAACCACTGAGGAAAGGAGTTTGTTTTAAAGTACACCAAGAATGTATTCTTGAAGAAGGTGAAATTTTAGCCAAGACTTAAAGCAAAGCAGAGAAGACAGGAGGCACAGAGACAAGAAGATAATTCATCCCAGGAATAGAGTACATGCAGAGGATTAACTCAGACTTGGGAATGAAGCATTTTATGCAAGAAAAAGCAAGGATGCCACTGTCATTGGACTGTAGAATATGTGGAAGATGAAAAAAGTTGGAGTCAAAAGTATAGTTCCTTATAGAAAATTATTCTCTAAGTAGAAGGCTAGAAATTATGAGATAAAGAAAACTGGCTTTTAGGCTGAGGTTAGATCATATCTATTACACATCATGATTGTATGATCCTGGGCAAGTCAGTCAACATCTCAGTGTAACTTTAGGTACCAACCTACCATGAGAAAAGGAGGTTTCTAAGCCAGGGAATTCCCTGTAACAGTGAAATCACACATCCAGGCCAATGGTTGCCCTGAGAATTCACTAAAAATTACTATCTTTACATATAGATACTATAAACCTAAATTTTTAAATTTAATTTGTAGATGTTATTTTTATTATTATAGGTACATAATTCATGGCTGCTTAAGACTACATCAAATGGAAGACCATGGCTTGGAATCATAATACAATGTATACCTAAAAAACATCACTTGATCATGACTTTGAAGTTATAGGTAGATAGAACAAGTGATATATTTATAACTACATAAAGATATTTATGGAAAGTCCCCCGACTAGTTTTTGTAACTCCAGACACCCTCTTTTGCCCAACAAAAAGAAACTATCTTATTCTTAGTCCGTGGAGATGACCCTTGCCTTGCCAATTTTGTGACGACCCATGCTAATATATTATTTCTGTTCCCCCTAGAACAAGGTTTACTAATAAATGCATCTCTGCATTTTATTTTGCTTTTTCTGCATATCTGGGTATCAAGCCCTATAAAAATATGGTCTGGGAAAGCAGGGGTCATTTCAGAACATGAGGAAGATCTGGGGTTCCATTCATTGAAGGAGTGCAGCCCCTTTAATAATTAGCTATCGAGGGGCAGCTAGGTGGCTCAGTGGATAGAGCATCAGCCCTGAAGTCAGGAGGACCTGAGTTAAAATCTGGTTTCAGACACTTAACATTCCCTAGCTGTGTGACCCTGGGCAAGTCACTTAACCCCAATTGCCTCAGGAAAAAAAAAGCTATTGACTGAAAGTTCTGACTTTTTTTTTTCTTGCATATTAGATAATTTTGGACTTCATACCATGTATGAGATGAGATGACACAGATCAAACATCCTGTATTTGTTTATTATGTGGGTGAAAGCAACCTCTTTACAATTACTATGTAGATAAAACTGTCTATTTAAATGCACCTGGTAGAGGGACAGTAGCTTTCTTTTTTGATAGTTTCCAGTGGTGAAGATATTGGGTACTATGTACTAAGCTTGGTGGGGAATATAACACCTTCTCTTTCTATTACAGTAAAAACCGTGGTCTCTTTTGGTTGTACTTTTCACTTCCAGAGTTAAAAAGTAGAGTTTCAGACTTGAGAATTCTAGTTCTATGTCAGTTCTAGATGTTTTCTCTGGCTGTTGCTCAAACCCAGAATGTTAACCACTCCTCCCCTCAACCCCACTTCTACAGCTGCTTTACTTCTTTTAAATTAGCTTAAATTCAACCTTCTATAAGGAAGCTTTTTTCAATCTTCATCAATTCTAGTGTCTTCACTCTTTTTATTATTTCTAACATTTTCTGTAGGTAACTTGTTTGTACATAACTATTTGCAGGTTGTTCCTCAGTTCCCCATTAAATTATGAATTCCTTAAGGGCATTTTCTTTCTATATTATTTGTATATTTTTTGAAAGGACATACATTCTGTCTATCAACTGCATGTAGCACATTATTTAATATATAAGAGGTATCTAATAATACATAATTAAATAACTGCTAAGTGAAACAAGTGCAATCAGGAAAACATTGCACACAGTAACAGAAAGTTTGTGTGATGCTCAACAATGACAGACTGTGTTCTTCTCAGTGAATCAGTGATCTAAGGCAATCCCAATAAACTTTGGAGGAAAAACGCCATCCACATCCAGAGAGAGGACTATGGAGACTGAATATAAATCAAGTCATGCTATGTTCCCTTTTCTCCCTTTTTCTTCTGCTTTTTTTTAATTCTCTCGATTTTCCCCTTTTGTTCTGATTTTTTCTCCCAACATGATTCATAAAGAAATATGAATTACCTTCCTAATCATTGTGTGACTTCAGGCAAACTAGTCTTCTTGCTCTTTCTAATAGAATCCACACGATCTTTCTCCTTTAATGTTTTTGCCCAGTTTGTCCCCCATTCCTGAAATGTTCTTATTCACTCTTCACTTCCATTTCTTAAACTCCTATTTTACTTCAAAACACAATTCATAAACCATCCTCTAAATAAGGTCTTTTCTTAACTCCCTAATCGATTTTCCTCACAAATTTTCTTAGATATATTAGACAAATACATACACACATATATACATACATACATATACTCACACACACACGTATATATATATATATATATATATATATATATATATATATATATATATACATACATATATATATATATTCTCCCTTTATAGAATGTAAGCTCCTTCAGGATAAGGGCTATCCTTTTTTTCCCCTCCTCTTTTTGTCCCTACGGTCCATTATAGTGCCTGGCAAATAGTAAGTGTTTAACAAATACTCATTGATTGATAAAGGAAATATTTGTTTCATGTTCAAGTAAGCCAGTTTCATAAATTGGATCTTGTTTCATTTTTGTGCTCAGGCACAGAGTCAGAATAATTAAATCTTACAACTAGAAATAAATACTCTTTAATATCTACTCTAGTGCCTCTTGACTTAGTTTCTGTTTTGTTTTTAACTCTGTTTACTTACAAGGTCATTAATGTTATCTTAGTTATTTTAGTGCAAAGCAACTAAAAGATTATTGCAATATACCTTTTTGTCACTATAAAAATCATTTTCCTATCAAGGAGTTTAGTGTTGTATAAAAGTTAAAACTAAAGGAAGATACCTCAAAGATATTTAGGATAAGCCTTCTGTCATAGATTAAGAAACATAATCAGAGCTAAGATTTCTTGTTCATGTCATGTGGCTATTTAGTGGGAGAGATGGATCCAGAATCTAGGTTTCCTGACTTCTAGTTCAGCACTCTTTTCACTATCTCATGCTCCTCAAAGGACTTTTAAAGAAATGGTCTTTGGTCTCTTAAAAAATTGAACTAGATGGCCTCTGAGATCTTATTTGTAATGTTGTAATTTTATACATCGTGATATATTGCTGTATGAAAGCTAATTATCATCTTTGATGGTCCCAATTTCTATATAGCTTTCTGTTAAGGAAAAAAAAGAATTTTGAAGAGAATAAAAAGAACTGTACTAAATGGTTATCATTTGTCATCTCATAGAATTTGGCATAGAAATTTGGAAGGTTTATTGTGTTGTTTGCTGCTGATAAATCTACAAACACAGCACCTGTTATCACTTTCTCTCAAATCCATCTTCCATATGCTGAGTGGTTTTAAAAAATATTTTGCCTGTACAAGCATTGTCTTGTCTATATTTGGCTTAGTTGAGAACTAAGTGCTATGAGAAGCAGTTGGGAATAAGGCTTTTTTATAAAGGTAGCTTAATATCAATGTTGGCCTTCATTTCTTTGGACCAAAGATATTTTTTCCTTGGCAACAATAAAAGTCACATAGGCTTGTTACCATAATTAGGCATCTAAGACGATGAACAATTGCTAAATGGAATAATGCCCATAACCTAGATATATCCCAAAGTTATGTTTATTTTTATTTTCTATACACAGCCATTGAGTCTACTTGTTTTATTATTGTTTTACTTTAAGTCAATCTATAATACATACAGCATATCCAGAAACTGATCCCTTTTCTAAAGTGATATTTTATGTAATCAATATCTGATATTACTTATCAGTCTTTCTCATTCAACAGATGCTCAAATACAGTCAAATTGTCCTTACTGTTGTAGCACTGTTACATTCTCTAGTTTGTTACCCAACTTACAAATAGTGAAGAATATTTACTATATATTTGGTCGTGTTTCTTTTTTTTTTTTTAACACAAATTCTATCCATTTGCTTTCAAATTCATACTTTCTTTGAAATTGTTTCTTTGGTTAATAAGAAACATTAAAAAATACATACTGTTGTTAAAACACTGGGTTAGATATTGGGAAAATCACTTAAATTTATGTAGGACTTTATGGCTTGAAAATATTTTTATATAATGATCTTATGTCATTATTCCAATAATATTGTTAGAAAAAGGAACCAAGATGGTGGATTGGGGACAGAAACCCATGGGAACTCTTCTAATGTTCTGCTCCAAACAACTTTAATATAATATCTCAAATCAAAATTTGGAGTTGCAAAGTCTACAAAAAGTTTAGGTAAGGTATTTTTTACAGTCTAAGAAAACCAAAGAGGTAGGCAAGAGAAGTGATAAGTTCCTGGCACTGGGTACAGCTTTTGCTGATTGGTTAATCTACTGCCTATATGCATTTCTGAGTCACAGTTCCTAGATGGAAAGGAGTATTTATGGTGGGTCACAAAGGAACATGGTCTCTAGTAACAGTACTAAAGCAGAGAGGAATATTAGCACATGCAACTACAGGGAAGCGGGAGCCCTTCTTTGGCAAGGACTGGACTGCAGACCAGAAGAGAAGTGACCACACCCATCCCAGTATACCACCTTGAAAGTACCAAAACTTCTCAGCTCACAGAATAGATCTGCTTGAAGGTTGGCACAATACCTTCCTATCTCCAAATGAGCAAAGCCCAACTTTAATTTAAAATTTAAAGTTAAGAAATAGGTTGAAAAAGGAATAAACAATAACAAAAATTAATATGACCATAAAAAGTTAACACAGTGGCAGGGAAGATATAAACTCAAAAGAAGATAAAAATGTAAAAACAGCAAAAAACAGATTACTGTGTATTTCATTCAATACTATTTTCTTCAGTTTATCCTTCTCTCAGTCTCTCTGCCTCTCTGCCTCTCTTTCTCTCTCTGTCTCTAGCTCTCTCTATGTCTCTGTCTCTTCTCTCTCTCTTTCATATCTTCTCAAAAGTCTTTTTTGCTTCTGACCATTGTTGCCTTTAATCTTTCCTTTTTATTATTCTCCTTCTCTTCTCCTCTTTTCTTCCTAATTTTTTGTTGGGTAAGATAAAATTGTATACGCAACTGAATGTGCATGTGTGTACATATATACACACATTATACTATATATATATGCACACATAATATTCATAATATACAATGCATATATGTATGTGTATGTATGTATATATATATATATATATATGCGTTCATATACTTAAGTGTATTGTGGGTATGTATAAAGTTTCCTTCTCTTTAAAACAATTTAGATGAAATGAGTTTCAAAGATTCCTATCACCCTGTCCATTTCTTCCTTTTCCTTTTGTGAGATAATTTCCCCCATTTTTTCTTTTCCTTTCCCCTTCTCCCATAATTTTTTTTGGATCAGCCTAGCATAATTGACTCATATATAGGCTCTGTTTATGTAGACTTCTAACTGCCCTAATAATAACTTTTAATAGTTACAGATGTGTCATCTCATAGAAAAAGGCAAAATTTTTAATGATTGAATTCTTTATGATTTTTCTTTTTTGTTTGCCTTATTTTTTGCTTTTCTTTAATCTTATCATTGAAAATAAAATTCCCTATACAGCCCTGTTTCTTTCAGCAGGAAGGCTTAAAATTCATCTCATTCATTAAATATCCATTTTTTCCCTATAGAATGACTTTACTAAGTTTTGCTCTGTAGGATAGTTTTGATTGTAATCCCAGATTTTTTTTTTGCTTTCAATAATATCATATTTCAAGTTTTGGCTCCTTTAATGTGGTAGCTGCTAAATTTTATGTGATCCTGACTGTGGTACCAGAAAATTTGAATGTTTTCTTCATTTTTCTTCTTGAAGTATTTTCTCTTTGCTCTGGAAATGCTGAAACTTGGCTATAATATTCATGGGGGTTTTCATTTTGGGATATCTTTCAGGTGGGGATTTTTTTTTAGTTTCTATTTTATATTGTGGTTCTATTTGGGTCAATTTTCATTTATAATGTCTTGAATTATTATGTCTAGATTCTTTATTTTTTGATCATACATTTTGATCATACATTTCATATGCAATTATCAAGTAATTTTTAATTTCTCTCTCCTCAATTTCCTTTCCAGGTAGGTTATTTTACAATGAGATATTTAATATTTTCTTCCATTTCTCCTTTCTTTTGACTTCTCATGGAGTTATTAGCTTTCATTTGCCCAATTCTAATTTTTGAGAAATGTTTTCTTCGTTGATCTTGGTATCTCTTTTCCATTTGGCCAATTCCTTTTTAAGAAATTCTTTATTCAGTGCATATTATATGCCTCTTTTACCATTTACTTAATTTTGGTTTTAAAGATGTTATTTTATTCAGTAATTTTTTTTTACATTTCTTATGCCAAGTTGATAATTCTCTTTATGTAATTTTCTTCCATCACTTTCATTTTTTTCCCATTTTCTCTCTAACACCTTTCTTTTTTTCTTTAGCTCTTCCCAATTTGTTTTTCCTTGAGACTTTGCTCATAACTGTATTCACCTTGTCTTCTGATTTTATCTTAATCATAACTGTCAGGTTTAGAAGCTTTTTATGGAGAAATTCTTTTGTCGTTTTCTTACTTTTCCAGTCTATTTATTGACTTTAAACTTTAGGTTAAAATTGGGCATTGTTTGTCTTGTGGTGAGGAGAATCTTTCCTAAATATCAGGCTTTTTCATGCTGCTGTTTTCAGAACTAGTTCTGGGGAAGGGAGTGTCTTAAGTTTTTTGGTGCTTCCAAGTTGGCATGATCCTGGGAGAGGTATTACTGCTCTCTTTTTCTGTGTTCTGATATTTATACAGGAAAAATCCCTGGTCCTCCACTGCTGCAAACATTCTCATTTCTTCCTTGTCATTTGACAAAATCACCAAAGGAATAGCATATAGAAACAAAGCAAAAAGGATGTAAATTAGAGCTCTGTGGAATATTCATGGACTTATGGTTAGCAGAAATGTACTGAATGAAGATCCAGTAAAGGAGACTGAGAAGAAGGAATCATAAAGGCAAGAGGTGAGCCCGGAGAACAGGGTCATGAAAATCTAGACAGGAGAGTATCAAGGTGAAGAGTGATCATCAGTTTCAAAGGTTGCAGAGAAGTAAAGAAAAATGGAAATTGAAAACTTCTGGGGATGGAGTGAAGATGGCAAAATAAAGCCAGGAAGCTGCTCAAGCTTTCCCAGTTTCACTTGAAAACAAAATGAAACCAAGCCTCTGAACAGAATCTATTTAGCTCAAGATGAAGAGAAAAAACTTCAAGAAAGGTCAGTCTCACTAGGGTTAAAAGGATGTTCAAGCCCAGCTCAGATAGATTTTGGGAAGCTAGTGAGAGAGTCTTAATCATAGCAAATAAGGAACTCAGACCTTCAGTCCTGGCTCAGCAGAGGAACAAATCAGTGGGGCAGTTTCCAGTCCCAATTCAGAATGCAAACTCTGGGAAACCAGGCCGTTTCCTGAAAAGAGCAGGCAAAGCTACCCCCACTCTTGCAAACTCAAGGGGCTTCTGCTGAAAGCCAAGGATAAGAACTTATCCTGCACAGGAGATTTGGGATAGCACCCTCTTTACCCCAGGAGCAGAGCTCAACCATAAAAGAAAATACCAAAAGAAAACAAAAGAAAATGAGGAAGAAACAGAAAAAAAAACTCAGACCACAAAAAGCTACTATGGTGACAGGGCAGACTGAAACATAAACTCAGAGGAGGTCAGAATGTTCATAAAGAAAAATCTCAAATAGTGATATGAATTGGTTTCAAGCCCAAGAGGCTTCTTGGAAGTGCTCATTAAAAACTTTAAAAGGCAAATAAGAGAGGTAGAAGAAAAAATGAGAAATGAAGTGAGAGGTATGCATGGGAGAGTCAACAGTTTGGAAAAAGGAAAAAAAGTGCCTGAAGAAAACAACTCCTTAAAGAGTAGAATTAACCAAATGGAAAAACAATAAACAAAAGCTAACTGAAGAACATCACACATTAAAAATTACAACAGGCCAAATGGAAGCTAATGACTTTGTAAGACAATGAGAATCAGTCAAACAAACTAAAGAGAAAGAAAAAAATGGAAGGAAATGTGAAATACCTCATTGGAAAAACAGCTGACCTAGAAAATAGATCCAGAAAATACAATTTAAAATTATTGACCTATCTGAAAGCCATGACCAAAAAAAAAGATCCTGGGTAACATTCTACAAGAGATCATTAAGGAAAATTATCCCAACATTCTAGAAACAAAAAGGGAAACATTGATTGAAAGAATCCACTGATCACCTTTGGAAAAAAAATTCCACAAGGAAAACCCCAAGGAATATTGTTGCAAAACTCTAAAACTATAATCTCAAAGAAAATTACTGAAAGCTGCCAGACAAAAACAATTCAAATATCAAGAATCAAGAGTCAGGGTTATGCAAGATCTGGCAGCTTCTGTAATAAAAGATAGGAGCACTTGGAATTTTGGTAGGTAAAGAACCTAGGGTTACAACCAAGAATTAACTACCCAGAGAGATATAGCATCATATTTGAGGGAAGGGGAGGGATCTTTAATGATGAAAGAGATTTTCAATCATTTCTATTGAAAAAAACAGAACTTAACAGAAAATTTAATCTGCAAACACAGGACTCAAGAGAAGCATAGAAAGATAAATGGCAAATATATTTTATTTAAAGATTAAACTGTTTATAACTTTAAATGGGAAAATGATATCTGTTACTATTGAGAACTGTATCTGTCACTGGGTCAGACAGAGGAGGGCAACACATGGATTGAGGATATGGTTGTGAATGGACTGTGATATAATTACATCAAAGAAAAGGACATTAAGGGGTGGAAAATGGTCTGGACTGGAAAAGAGGAAAAGAAAGGTATAATGGGAAAATTGGTTCACAATGAAGTAGTGCAAAAAAAAAAAACCTATTACAATTGAGGAAAAGAAGGGAGGGGATGAGCATTGTCTGAAGTTGATTTTATCAGTTTGGGCTCTAAAAGGAATAACTTAATTATTCAGTTGGGTATAGAAATTTATCTAGCCCTATAAAGAAGTAGGAGGAGAAAGAGGAAAAGAAAAGGGAGGAACAGGATAGAAGGGAGGGCAGAAACACTAGGGGAAAAGGTAAGAGAGGCAGGGAAGGGTTGAAAGAAGATTAGGGAGTGGGTGGAGTGGGTTAAAAACAGTACTGAGAAGGGGGTTACAGGTTACAGGAGATAAAGTAGTGGATGGGTTGGGTAAAAAACACAGGAATTAGAACAAGGTAACAAAGAGAAAATAAAAGTATATATAGGGAAGAAAATAGGATGGAGGAAAATACAGATCTGGTAAGCATAACTGTGAATGTGAATGGGAAGAACTATTTCATAAAATAGAAGTTAATAGCTGAGTGGATTAAAAATAGGACTCTACAGTATGTAATTTACAAGAAACACACTTGACACAGAGACACACACAGAGTAAAGGTAAAAGGTGGGAACAGAATTTGTTATGTTTAAACTAAAATTAAAAAAATGAGGGGGCAGCAATTCTCATCTCAGATAAAGCAAAAGTAAAAATAGATCTGATTAAACTGATAAGGAAGGAAAGTACATCTTGATAAAGCATACTCTAAATAATGAGGTAGTAATGATTCTAAATGTGTATGCTCCAAGTGGTAGAGCAGTCAAATTCCTAGAAAAGATTTTAAGCCAGTTACAAAAAGAAATAAACAGAAAAATTATTCTAGTGGGAGACCTCAATATTCCCCTCTCAGAATCAGACAAATCAAACCACAAAATAGACAAGAAAAAACAAGGGAAGTTAAGAGGATTCTAGAAAACCTAGATATGTTAGACCTCTGGAGAAAATTGAATAGGGATAGAAAGGAATACATCATGGCACCTAAACAAAAATTGAGCAATATTAGGGCATAAAAGCCTCACAATAAAATACAGAAAGGCAGAAATAGTAAATGATTTCATTCAGACCACAATGCAATAAAATTATATTCAGTAAAGGGGCAGAGAAAGATAGTCTTAAAACCAATTGGAAATTAAAGATTCTAATTCTAAAGAATGAATGGGTCAAACAACAAATCACAGAAACAATATATAATTTTATTCAAGAAAATGACAATAATGAGTCAACACCCCCAAAACTATGGTATATGTCCAAAGCAGTTCTTAGGGTAAATTTCATAAATACATGTATATGTACATACATATATGTATATGTATATACATATATGTATAAATATATATATATACATATATAAGTGAATAAAATAGAGAAATAGAACAATGAATTGAACATGCAACTAAAAAAGCTAGAAAAATAACAAATTATAAATCCCAGTTAAATATTAAATTGGAAATTCTGAAACACAAAGCAAAGATGAATAAAATTGAAAGTAAGAAAACTATTGAATTAATAAATAAAACTAAGAGTTGGTTTTATGGAAAAACCAACAAAATAGTAAATCTTTGCTTAATTGGATTAGAAAAAAGAAAGAAACCTAATCACCATCATCAAAAATGAAAAGGGTGAATTTATCACTAATGAAAAAGAAAGCAATAATTAGAAGCTATTTTGCTTGAATGTATGGTAGCAAATCTGACAATCTAACTAAAGTGGATGAATATTTACAAAAATATAAACTCCCCAGGTTAACAGAAGAGGAAATAAATGACTAAAGTAGTCCCATTTTAGAAAAAGCAATTGAACAACTCATTAATGAAGTGTAAGAAAAAATCTCCAGAGCCATTTGGATTCACAAGTGAATTCCACCAAACATTCAAAGAACAATTTCAATACTATGTAAAGCATTTGGAAAAAAGGTAAAGAAGGAATCCTGTCAAATTCCTTATATAACACAAATATGGCATTGATTCTTCAACCAGGAACAGCCAAAAAGAGAGAAAGTTACAGATCAATCTCCCAAAAGAATATTGATGGAAAATTTTTAAATAAAATATTAGCAGATATATTGCAGCAATTTATCAGCAGTAGTAATCAAAAAGTTATTTTTTTCTTTCCATATTACCTTTTTATGTTTCTCTTGAGTTCTGTATTTGAATATCAAGTTTTCTATCAGCTTTGGTCTTTTCATCAGAAATAAATGAAATTCATGTGTTTCATTGAATATCCATCTTTTCCCCTGAAAGATGATGCTCAATTTTGCTGAATAGTTGATTCTTCATTGCAGTCCAAGTTCTTTTGACTTTCAGAATATCAGATTCCATGCCCTTCAGTCTTTTAAAATGGATGCTGCTAGGTCCTAGGTAATCCTAATTATGTCTCTTCAATGTTTGAATTGTTTCCTTTTGGTTGTTTTCATTCTTATCTTCTTGATTTGATAATTCTGAAATTTAGCTATTATTTTCCTTGGAGTTTTCATTTTGGGGTCTCTTTTAGGAGGTGATTAGTGAGTTCTTTCAATGGCTATTTTACCCTCTGGTTCTGGGACATCAGGTCAGTTTTCCATGAATATTTCCTGAAAAACGATGTCTAGGCTCTTTTTTTTTTCATTATAGTTTTTTTTTTATTAAAGCTTTTTATTTGCATAACATATGTATGGGTAGTTCCTCAGCATTGATCTTTACAAAGCTTTCCGTTACAAATTTTACCCCCAGTACCCTCCCCTCCCCTAGATGGCAGGAAGTCCACTACATTTCGTTATAGTTTTCAGGAAGTTCAATAATTCTTAGATTGTCTCTCCTAGATCTATTTTCCAGGTCAGTTGTTTTTCCATTGAGATATTTACAGTTTTTTTTTTTCTATTTTTTCATATTTTTGGTTTTGTTTGATTCTTGAAGTCTCATTGAGTCATTCACTTCCATTTGTTCAGTTCTAATTTTTAGTGAATTATTTTCTTCAGTTACCTTTTTTAAATCTCCTTTTGCATTTGGCCAATTGAACTTTTAAGTGAGGTGTTTTGTTCAATGCATTTTTCTTCAGACAATGCTCATTCCCCACCATTCTTTCCCTAGATTGTAATAGGTATTTTGTGACTCTTCATGTGATATAATTTGTCCCATTATGCCTCCCCTTTCCTCTTCTCCCAGTACTATCCTTTTTGCACACCATAATGTCATTTTTATATTATCCCATAAGAGTACATTCACAATCACACTCTCTTTGTCTGCCCTAGTAACAGAAACAATTCTCAAGAGTTACAGATATCACTTTCCTATCTTGGGATGGAGCAATTTAACCTGTAAATAGTATATATATATATAAATATAATATATAATATTATATATAATATACATACATAAATATAAATAGTATATATACTAAACAGAAAATTAAATCTTTAACACAGGACTCAAGAGATGAATAGAAAGACAAATGGGGGGAACATATATGTATGTGTGTATATACATATATATAATATATATATATATATATATATATATATA
>JAJPUD010002872.1:135922-158779 GCA_023553655.1 Myrmecobius fasciatus
ATCAAGTTAAAAAGTTTTTGTACAAACAAAATGAATGCAGACAAGATTAGAAGGGTAGCAGTAAACTGGGAAAATATTTTTACATCCAAAGGTTCTGATAAAGGCCTCATTTCTAAAATATATAGAGAATTGACTCAAATATATAAGAATTCAAGCCATTCTCCAATTGACAAATGGTCAAAAGATATGAACAGACAATTTTCAGACGAAGAAATTGAAACTATTTCTGGTCACATGAAAAGGTGCTCCAAGTCACTATTGATCAGAGAAATGCAAATTAAGACAACTCTGAGATACCACTACACACCTGTCAGATTGGCTAAAATGACAGGAAATGATAATGATAACTGTTGGAGGGGATGTGGGAAAACTGGGACATTGATACATTGTTGGTGGAACTGTGAACGGATCCAACCATTCTGGAGAGCAATTTGTAGCTATGCTCAAAAAGTTATCAAACTGTGCATACCCTTTGACCCAGCAGTGTTTCTACTGGGCCTATATCCCAAAGAGAATTTAAAGGAGGGTAAGGGACCCACATGTGCAAGAATGTTTGCGGCAGCCCTTTTTGTAGTGGCAAGAAACTGGAAATTGAAAGGATGCCCATCAATTGGAGAATGGCTGAATAAGTTGTGGTATATGAATGTTATGGAATATTATTGTTCTGTAAGAAATGACCAACAGGAGGATTTCAGAGAGGACTGGAGAGACTTGCATAACTGATGCTGAGTGAAATCAGCAGAACCAGGAGAACATTATACACGGCAACAAGACTATAGGATGATCAATTTTGATGGACATGGTTCTCTTCAACAATGATGTGATTCAAACCAGTTGTTCAGCGATGAAAATAGTCATATACATCCAGAGAGAGGCCTGTGGGAACTGAGTGTGAACCACAACACAGTATTTTAATGCTTTCTGCGAATATTTCCATGCATTTTGTTTTCCTTCTTAGGTTGTTTTTTCTTCTTCTCTTTCTAGATCTGATGTTTCTTGTGCAGTGGGATAACTGTATAGATATGTATACATGTATTGTATTTGTCATATAATTTATCCTATTTAGCATGTATTGGATTACCTGTCATCTGGGGGTGGGGGTTGGGGAGAAGGAGGGGAAAAGCTTGGGAAAAAAAGTTTTTGCAAAGGTCAATGTTGAAAAATCACTCATATGTTTTGTAAATAAAAAGCTTTATATAAAAAAAAACAAATGAAAAGCTTTAATTAAAAAAAAACAGAGCGTGCTAAATAGAAAGGGAAGTACAAAAAATTCAGTAAAGTTAAGAACTTCTCAAATATCAGAATCTGCCAAATTGAAAAAGAAGTACAAAATCTCATTGATAATAATTCCTTAAAAATCATAATTAGCAAGTGGAAATTAATAACTGCATGATGTTGAATATCATACAACAAAGTCAAAGTAATGAAAAAAATAGAAGAAAATGCAAAATATCAAGAAAAAAACTGACCTGGAATATAAATTGAGGAGAAATATTTTTAGAATTATTTGATTACTTGAAAATCATTGTAAAAATGATTCTGAAATTGTATTTCAAAAATAGTTAAGAGAAACTGCCATAGTATCTTAGATCCAGAGGGTAAAATAGAACCTGAAAAAATCCAGTGATCCCTTCTTGAAAGGGATTTACAAATGAAAATTCCCCAAAACATTAAAGCCAATGTCTATAACTTCCAGATCAAGAAAAAATACTTCAAGCAGTCAAAAAGAAATAATTCACATATCATGTAGCCATGGTCAGCATTATACAATATTTAACACCTTTCAAATTTAAAAAATGGAGAACTTGGAATATTGAAAAAGTCAAAAAAGTAGGATTACAACCAAGAATCACCCACCTAAAATTGAGTACAATCCTTCGGGAGAAAAATGGATATTTAATAAAATAGAAAACTTTCAATAATTTTTATGAAAATTTGACTTCCAAACATAAGACTGAAAAAAGCACAAAAGACAAAGAAATTAAACAATATTCAATGATCTATTTATATTTCCATATGGGAATATGTATTGCCAAATATTTTATCATTTTCAGGGCAGTAAAAAAGTTGTTTATAAAGACAGAAGACAAAGGTGTGAATTGATTGTGTTGGAATGACCTGATTAATACAGTAATCCAGTGCAATTCCTAAGGATTCATGATGAAAAAATACTATCTACCTCTAGAAAGGTGATGAACAGAACTGAGATGAAAGAGAGAATTGATGAAATCTGGATACAAATTGAAGTAAGATATTCTAACTTTATCTTCTCTTTTTTATCATTTCCCTTCCTTCCTTCTCCTTCCTTTTTTCCTTCTCTCCTTCCTTCCCTCCTTCCTTCTTTCTTTCCTTCCTTCATTTCTCCCTTCCTTCCTTCCCTCCTTCCTTCCTTCTTTCTTTCCTTCTTTCCTTCTTTCTTTCTTTCTTTCTTTCTTTCTTTCTTTCTTTCTTTCTTTCTTTCTTTCTTCCTTCCTTCCTTCCTTCCTTCCTTCCTTCCTTCCTTCCTTCCTTTCCTTCTTTCTTTCTTGCAATATTGCTAATATGTCAATGTTTTGCATAATTCCACACATATAATTGATTTTTATACAGCCTTCTCATTGGGTGCAGAAGTTGGAAGAGAAGAACCCAATTTGGAAATCAAAATTTAAAAAGAAAAGAATATTTAAAATAAATAAATTACAATTTAATAATAAACAGAAGGGAGTGGAAGAATGAAATACCTTAATGGTTCCCTTAGTTACTTGTTAAAAAAATAATTTAGTCACCTCTTTTAAATGAATTTGATCTGCCCAGCAAAACTGAGTATAATCCTTTAGAGGTAAAGGTGGTCATTCAATGATATAGAGGTCTTTCAAACATTTTTGATGAAAATATCAGAGCTGAATGGAAAATGTGATTTTCAAATACAGGACTCCGGAGAAGCCTAAGGAGGAAATCAGGAAAGTGACATCATAAGGGGTTTAATAAAGTTTATTATTTACATTGCTGCATGGAAGGATAATACTTGTAACTCATTAGAACTTTCTTATTATTATGGCAGTTAGAAGGAGGATATATAGATAGAAGACTCAGATGTGAGTTGAATATGAAGGGATAACATCTTTTTTAAAAATGACGAAATTAAAGGATGAGAAAGAAATATACTGGGAGAAAGGGTAAGAGAGAATTGGAATGGTGCAAATTATCTGCCATAAAAAAGAAATCAAGAAAAAAATTTTGCATTGGAGGAGAAGGCGGGGAAGAGAGGGTGAGAGAGTAAACCTCATTGTCATCAGATTTGGCTCAAAAAGGAAATAACATACATACTCAATAGGGATATAGAAATCTATCTTACACTGAAGGAAAATAGGAGGGGAATGGGACATAGGAATATGGTAATGATAAAAGAGAGGATATAGTAGGGGAGGGAGTAGTCAGTACCCAATCACTTTTAAGGAAGAGAATAAATGGGGTGAAATATAGTTAGCAATAGTAATTGTAAAAAGAATATTCAAGACAATTTTTCTGATAAGGCCTCATTTCTCAAGCAGAAAGGGAACTGAGCCATGCTTCATTTGATAAATGATCAAAAGATATGGTCTGTTACCAAAGGGCAATAAATTAATGCCTATCTTTTAACCTAACAACACAATAACTTGGCATGAATACCAAAAGAGATTTGGGGAAAAAAGGAAAATGACATATATATTCAAAAAATATTACAAGCAGCTCTCTTCTCAGGACAAAAAAATTAAAAGTTGAGGAGATACCCATCAATTGTGGAATGGCTCAATAAATTGTGGTGTGTGTATATGATGGAACATTATTGTTCTGTGGGAAATGATGAACAGGATGCTCTCAGAAAAAAAAAAAAAAAACAATTGGAAAGTCCTCCATGAACTCAAGCAAAGTGAAATGTACTGTATGCAAAGTCATAGCAATATTCCAGGATGACCAACAGTGAAAGACTTTGCTATTCTCATTAGTATAATCATCCATGATTACTCTGAAGGATTTATTTGAAAAAATACTATTCATACCCAGAGAAGGAACTGAATAAAGTTTATACTGCATTGTGAATACAGTACTGTGTCTGAATACAGATTGAAGCATTCTTTCTCTCCCTCTCTCTCCCTCTTCTCCTCTCTCTCTTTAATAATTTTTCCTTGAGGATTTTTATTTTTATTAGGTTGGGAGATCTATGTTTTTTTCACAACTTGACTTTTATGGAAATGTTTTACATAATGTCAAAAGTGGTTTCTTAACTGTGGGGATAAGGGAGAGAATGTAGAACTCAAAAATTTTAAAAATTAATGCAAAAAAATTGAGGCAGCTAAGTGGCATAGCGGGATAGAGCTTCAGCCCTGAAGTCAGAAGGACCTGAATTCAAATGTGACCTCAAATATTTAACACTTCCTAACTATATGACCCTGGGCAAGTCAATTTAATCCCAATTGCCTTAGCAAAAAAATTGTGTTGATTGTAACTGAGGCCCAATTAATATATAGTCAAAGGATACAAACAGACAATTTTCAGATGATGAAATTAAAGCCATCTACAGTCATAAGAAAAATGCTGTTAATCACTATTCATTAGAGAAATGCAAATTATAACAACTCTAAGCTACTAGTTCACACCTCTCAGATTGGCTAAAATGACAGGAAAAGAAAATGATAAATGTTGGAGGGGATCTGGGAAAACTGGGACACTAATGCATTGTTGGTGTAGTTGTGAAATGATTCAACCATTCTGGAGAGCAATCTAGAATTATGTTCAAAGGGCTATCAAACTATGCATACCCTTTGACCCAGCAGTGTAATTACTGAGTCTGTGTCCCAAGGAAATCATAAAGGAGAAAAAAAGGACCCACATGTACAAAAATCTTTGTAGCCAACTCTTTTTGTAGTAGCAAAAAATTGGAAAAGTAGTGGATGCCCATCAATTGTGTATTGTCTGAACAAGTTGTGGTACATGAAATTAATGGAATATTATTGTTCTATAAGAAATGGTGAACAAGCTGATTATAGAAAGTCCTGGAAAGATTTATAGGAATTGATGCTGAGTCAAACAGAACTAGGAATACAATGTGCACAATAACAGCAAGCATGTGTGATGATCAAGTATGAAAGGTTTGGTTCTTCTCAGTAGTTCAGTGATGTAAAGCTATTCCAATAGACTTTGGACAGAAAATGCCATCTGCATCCTGAAAAAGAATTTAAGAGACTGAAAGTAAACCAACACATTCTGTGTTCACATCTTTTTTCTGTTTTTTTTCCCCTCTGTCCCATGGTTTTTCCTTTTTGCTCTGATTTTTTTTCTCCTAACATGACTCATGATTCATAGATTTAATCAAAAGGGAAAAATAGGAAGCACACTGAATGACAGCTATATAATATTGTTTTAATTATTTAAAATAATTAAACAGCATACTAATTAGCTTAAGGTTGGAATATTGTTATGGTGTGGGAATTGAGTTGGTGAATTTATAAAAAATATGGAAAGACTTGGACTTAGGAAAGATGTTATCCACCTTCAGAGAAATAGAGGACAAACAAGCATAATAGGGACTTAACATAGTTGTATATGAATATATATATATATATGTAGATGCATGTGTGTATATAATTATAGCCATCTATGTTTATTTACATATGTGTATTTGTATGTATAAATATACATATTTATATGCATGTGTTATATCTATGCTTAATTATAGTTTTTTTGAAGGTGGGATAAAAGGTAGAGAGGAATGAGGAAAATTAATAAAGTAAAAAGCACCTAGTAGAGAACAACAACAACAACAAAAAAAAAACTTACAAGGAAACAAACAAAAGATGAACAGCTCTGAACAAAATTTATAGTATTTATTATATAGGCTTTCTTGAAATCAAAATGCATTGCTTTATTTTTTGAATCTTCTCATGTTCTGTTGCATTAAAAAAAGAATGTAACGCAGGAAAAATATTAAATAAATTAAAAAAAGAATTTGATGAAGTAGTTTGACATTTTAAATTTAATTGCCATTCAAAATATATCTGCTCTGTCCATGTGGCTCTATATTTGATCAATTTCCTTTCAATTTAAAGTGTCTTATGTTTGTCAGAAACTATACTAAATTTAGGGGAGTCAAATGAGAAAAAAGAAAGATAGTCCCCATCCTCAAGAAGCTTATAATCTGATATGGAAAGAGCACAGAAACATAAAATGAAAAGGAACTGATGAACACCAAATGTCCCCAAGAGTGACTGAAACTCCATGAAATTAAAACTGAGCAGGGTGGCTGATGGAAAATGAAGTATGAGAGAGATATGGTGTTCTGTGGAGTTGAAACCAAGTAGACCATCTAGTGAAAAATGGAGTTTCTTAATATCCTGAGCTCTGTCCCACTCTGTTTCTCTTTAGGATCAAAAGCAAAACATCCCAAACTCTCAATGGTCATGGTACTAACATTTCACAAAGTCCTTAAAAATTTTCATGATCATTCTCATGAAATCAATACATAAGATTCTATCCCACTTATAGAACTTCAACCTCATTCAAATGTTTGTGTCTTAGATTTAAATCGCAATTTTAAGTATTTGAATTGATTGATTTGGAATTTGTTAGCACAGCATAGAAGAACAGGACAGCTGAACTGAACAAAGAATGTACTCCTGGCACTGAAAATCAGATATTGAGGAAAATTTATTAAAGAAAAATCATAAGGAATCATCAACTTTTTTGGCTAGAAGCAAGCTTCTCTCCTCTTTGGGAAGAGAGAGTGCTGAGCTCAAAAAGGGGAAAAGCTTTGTACTTGTTAATTTGGTACAATTCCCTCCTTTCAGAGACTTGGTTGATGCATTCCCTTCTGAGTTTCAATTTTTCTGATATATGTACTACATGTTTTCCCCTAAATACATATAAACATGTTCCTCTTCCCTTGCCACATATCCCCATGTTCAAAAACGGTGGAAAACTTCTATGGGGTGTGTTATTTAATATTCATTTAGCCTATTAAGCAGGTATAATAGTGATTTGGTCAAGTCAGTAAGTGTGAACAGCAGAACTTGTACTTTGATTTTCTGACTTTACAGCAAACATAGTTGCTATTGTATTGTAGTTATCTTTTTTGAGTTTTAAAAGTCTTTTAGTCAAGCACTAAAAGTATAATTTGGGCTGCTAGGATGGCACAGTGGATAGAGTACTGGGCCTGGAAAGATTCCTCTTCTTTCTTCATCTAAATATTTACTGTGTGATTGAACAAGTTACTTAGTTTTGTTCCCCTCAGTTTCCCCATTTGTAAAATGAGCCAGAGAGTTATCTCGTGTCACATAGCTTGTAACTTTCATAGTGGATTGTGAACTCATGGTTTTCTACATCTAGGTTCAACATGTCTCTATATACATGTTGTTTTTAGGAGAAGGCTAGGGAAGTAAATAAGCATTTATATAATGCATACTCTGTGACAGACACTGTGCTAAGAACTTTTTAAATAAATATTATAACATTTGATCTCTGCAAAGATTTATGTGTCCTGGAGATCACAGCCCATTATTATCATTTTCTCCTATCATTTTCTTTGACTGTTAAAATCTGGAGATCTTGGAAGAGATAGAAAAATAGAATTTACCTAGCAACTAAATGTACCAGTGACATAAAGACACTTAATACCATAACATAGCATAATGGCAGAACAGAATTTGTTCATCTTACTTTTCTTCTGGAGCTCTCTGCCCTCTTGCTACCATGTAGCCTTGGGGGAGCACACTTACTTTCTAAATGGGGATAGTTATCTACTTATCCAATTGGGTACCATCTGAAAGCACACTATCTTTGTCAAAATTCAGTTATGGCTTTTTGTTCTAGGCATTGATGGAAATTTGAGGGTGCTTATGGGGTTCAGTAGGTTCAGGCTTACATGTCACCTGTGTTTTATTCAGATAAATTGTTAGTCCCCAGTGCCCTGAAGATTGTATAATGCAATTGGGAGTGTCTGCATCGCCTCCTGACTGACCCTTCAGGATCCTTTTATCAGTAGATGTATCATATGATATCTGTGACCTTGAAAGAGCCTAAGTTCTAAAAATGATGACTACTAGCACTCATCACTGATCACTTCCATGAACAAGAATGCAAAGTCAAAGGATAATTAGACTTAAGGAAACTTGAGAGATCATCTAGTTCTTTCCCCTGTCTCAAAACAGAACTTCATTTTGATAATCATGTAGAAATTACATATACATATATGTATATACATATACACATATACATATAGACATATATATAAGCATATTTATTATATATAAACTTATATAAATATACATTTACATATAATCTAAAGGCATACACATATACACAAAAGACTCAAGGGAGGCAATACTATAAATTTTTTTAGTAATTTACTCCAAAAAGATTTTTGTATGATTAAACTTTATAGCCATATAGTGGAGGACTTATATGGTCTTAAAACTGGGAAGGAATTTTAGATATGTCATGTTTTATAGCAATCTGCTCTAACTGCAGTGAAATCTGGATTAAACTGTAACCATGGAATGTTAAAAAATAAAAGTACTGTACAGCATAGATAATATTACTTTGTGTTTTTATAAGTCAGCATGTAGCCCATAGGGATCTGTTTATATACCACTGATTAGTTAAAATCCCTTACTTTATAGTAGAGGAGATTGTAGGGATTAAGATATTTCCCCCAGATCACAGAACTAAATGTAAGAATCAGAATTTGTACACATTTTATGAGGTCAAAGTCAATGGCTTTTAGAGTTTTGCATGTTAAGTCATTACCTCAAATCAAAAATAATTCAAATTGAATTTTGAATTTTAGCAATTTTTGAATATTAGTTTTGAATATAAGTAATTTAGAATTTGTTAATTCATTCAACAAACACTGTGTGAATACCAACTATGAACAAGGCACTATGGTAAATACAGATTGTCAGACAATAATATGCAAAATACAGTCCCTTTCCTTAAGGAGCTTATAATTCAATTTTTTTAAAAGGTAAACATAAATAATTCTAATTAATTGAACAATTATTTATTGAACTCCTAATGTGTGTAAGAAATTAATATGTAAAATAATGAAGACTAGGCATCAAAGTTGGGAGAACATAGGTTCAAGTCTAACCTAACATACCTCAGATCAATTGGTTAACCTGTAAGTATTCTAAGCAACTCCCTAAAAGTGTAGGTCAGAGGATTCTGATCTACATTGGTAGAGAACTATATTGGATCTCGTGCCTCAAATCTTTTCTCACCTTGGAACTTCCTTCAGCATCTACTACCTTTTTATTCTGGCACATCTCTCTGCAGTGTTGATCTCTGTCCCACTGGTGAACTCCCTTTTGTGGTTTGCCTGTACCCATTGGAATCTAAAATCCTTAATTTCAGGGACTATATTTCTTTTTGTTTTTATTTGTATCCTCTGAGCATAGCAAAATGCCTGGCACATATTAAATGATTAATAAATTCTTGTTGCCTGTCTAGAACAATGCTATCATGTCTAGTCCCTATCCTTATTCTTATTTACAAAGCATAATCTATATAATCAAAATAGCATATAAATATTTAAAAGAAAGGCATAAAATATATACTCTGGGAGTTCATAGGAGGGTGATATCACTGAAGATTTTGTTGAGGGGATAACATAACCAGTAGGAATGCCTAAGATTTTAAGGGACTTTTCAGGAGAAGAGGAAGGATTATTTAAGTTATAGGGCACATTATAAGCTCTGAATGAAGAGACACATTTGAGAGATGGTGAATAGTACAATTTGGTTAAAATATAGTCTATTTGAGTGGTATTGGTATTGGAAAGATACATCAGAACCATCATATAGAAAATCACCAAAATTAAGATAAAATATTTGAATTTTATCTGATAGGCCAGGATGGACAACTCAAAGTTTTCAAGCATAGAAATGTTGTTCATTGGGAATCTAATGTCTGCTAGGGATCTGCAAACTTTGATTATGGCAATGGAGGAATAATGAAGACAGAGTGAGTGCTAGAGATTTTATAGAGGTGGAATTGAGAGCACTTGGCAATTGATTAGATATAAAGGGAAAGGAAGAGGGAAGAATAGAAAGGCATTTCAAATTTTCTAACATCGGTGACCATGAAAATAGTGGGGAATTAGTAGAAGGAAAGAAAGAAGAGCATATAATTAACTTATTATTATTGTGTTCTAGCTTGTTTTCAAGTATCTGCCCATATAACCAGGGATAAATCACTAAACCATTTTGACTATCCACAATCTTATATTGAATTAAGACATTGAACTTAGGAGGGTCTTTAAGGATCCTTTGTCCTCCATAAACTCCTCTCTTAATATCACATACAGAACATAACTGTATGAAGCAGTTTTAACATAGAGAAGTCCCTTTAGGAACAAGATGACTTGAGGGACAATATCTAATGTCCTTTACCTATAAATGAGGACACTTTGGATATCCTATCTAATCCACAGTCATATCGTTTTTTTCAAATGAAATAAGCAATCAGTATCTTAAAGTGAAGTTTGCTAGAAGACTGTATTTTTACATTGAAATGATATTATATCATAATAAAGCCCTTGTTTAAAACAAAGCCTTACTTAAACTGGGACAAATTTTAAAATGGATAAACAATGCTACAAGTTTACTGTGGGCCTGGATTTAGTCAAGCTTGAATGGTTCTCGACATGTAAATATCATAATGACAGTGTTCATTTGTGGAAATGGATTTAATCTTAGCTATATGAAAGATAGATGGGATATGGGATGGAGAAAGCTGTTATCAGGTCTACAGTGGAAATGAAATGTCAGCTGTCTATTAGGTTGTCTGTCAATAGGGTAGAGCTGTTAGCATTTTAGGTTTGATCAGATTGCATTCAAAATCAAGCTGGAAGAATATAGTCTAAATTAACTTTGTTATTAAACGATTACACTTTTCTTTGAAACAAATTTGGTGCTTGTTAAGGTTTTAATCAGTGATGTTTTAAATTAACGAGCTACAATTGACAGGCATTTTCTTAACATTTATAGGTCTTACCTTTCCAGCCTTTGAACTGAAACCTTTCAGAATGAAAATTAGACATACCTATGTTTGGGTATCTTTCGTTATCATTTATTGGATTGTTGAAATGTTCTTCCTTGAGATGATTACGTATGCTTTATGCCTCCATATTCTCCATATTCTCTCTTAACAAGGAATTCCACCTCTTTTAAGTAGGTAAGGTAAAAAAAAAATGGAACTGTTTCTTAATTAGAAATTTTAAAAAATTAAACTGATATTCAGATTCTAAAAGAAGGTGAATGTTTTCCCCATATACATTTTGGTAGCTATAACATTGTGATATCATTAAATTAAGCTTCAGTACCTAATCTCTTACAATTGTCTTAAAAAAAACTTCTCTCTGTAAGATATGTCATGACATACTTGCCAAGTACTACCAATTTTTTCTTTGATGGTTAAGGGCCATTGAAGGAGAATAAAAAGCTCCAAGCATCCTTAAATGTTTAATTATAGGCTAAATAAAAATGGGAAAGAAAATATTATGTAGTGTGATGTTCACCTGTGCATTTCCATGTTTAACAGACCTAAAAAGAGTTGTTTGCTATTGAGGCCAAAACAAAACAGCAGTACCATTGTCTTCATACAATAATTTCTGATTTAGTTTCTTTATGAATTTCATTGATGAAAGAGAAAACTTATATTTTCATAAATTTACATCAAATTGTTATACCTATTCTGACAAAGAAACATAGCAGTTCATCAATCCTATGTTTTAAAAAAATCCCATATAGTTATTATTTAGAAAAACTAAGCCAGAAGGACTCAAGCCATTTCAAGTATTCAAAATATAAATTTGGTGAAGGAATTAATGACTTAATGTATATAAACTTTAGTAACCTCAAATCAGAGAATCTCTCAACATAAAACTGGAGTTCCTGCTTGGAATCACCTTGAGCCCTAATAGATGAGTTTTTACCTTTATACCTAATAGATGAGTTTGTTTAGATCTGGGCCATTTCATTATTTCCTTGCCATCTTCAAATTATATTCTCTTTAACTTGTTGTTTTTCCCTATTAAAACTGAGGAAGAGCATACTGTTAATTTTTTTTTTATTTTTATTTCCAGTGGTATAGCACAATGCTTTGCACATAATAAGAAGTTAATAAATGCTATATTACTTATTTATGTATCATCTATCTATGTATATACAAATATTTATACATTATATATTACATATACATTTCTCTGTGTGTATGTATGTACATATAGTAAGAGCTTAATAAATGCTCTATCACTGATCTATGCATTATCTATGAATATACAAATATTTATCCATATATATTACATGTACACATCTGTATATTATATGTATGTGTATACACATACGCATATATATGCAATACAGACACACACATAGATATAGATACATACACATACACACTTATTGAGAGAGAGAGAATTATATTATCTATAACTATACTATTTTATATATATACATATATATATATAAACTATAGTATATATATATAGTCTAGAACTGGAAGGGATGAGATGCTAAAGATCATCTAGGCCAGTGGTATCAAACTCAAGTAGAAATGGAGGCTATTAAATCCTACCTAAAAATACCTGCCTGTGTATATTGATTTGCAAAATCACATATTAACATTATATATACTCTATTGTATTTTTTATTTTTTTAAATATTTCCCATTAACAATTTCATCTTATGTGACAGCAGAGTATTGCTGAAACATGCAACCCATGTATTTGACACCTCTTATCTAGGCTACCCAAAGTATTTTGTGGCAGTAGAAATTGAAGCTCAAGGAAGTTTAGTGATTTGACCAAAATTTTATAGGGAATAAGTCAAAGAAGTAGGTTTTGAATCCAGATTCACTTATTTCAAATCCAGAGAGAGAACTAGGAGTCCAGCTGGTCCACATATTACCTGAATGGGAATTTCCTCTACCATATTCCCCCAAGTTCCTCTCTCCATTAATCTAGCAGAAATTTGCTGATTATGAGAATGGGAACTGGATAAAAACAGGTGTTCTCTATATAACTCTTCTAAATCTTTCAAATCCAAGACTTAGCCACATCAAGTAACTGTGAAGACACTGAAGAAAGGATTGCTCTCCAATGTAAGTGGAGTAAAGGAGTAAAGTAGGGCAAAGGCACTCAGCTCCATCCTCAGCAATGCTTTTCAATTAGGATTTGGAACCTTCTACTTGAGTGATCTTGCATTTGAGCCACAAGAATAAAGGCATAGGTTAGTGTCAATATTCATGATTATACCAGTGAATAAATCTATTTCACATATAAGAAATAATATATCTAAACAGAAGATTTATCCACCATTTTGTAATATCTTTTTAAAAAGTTTCTCTATTTTTGTAGAATTGCTTCTTGCCTTCTCAATAAGATGCCACCCCTCCAAAAAAGAAGGTACATTTAATATATTAAATATCGCTTTATTTAAAACACTTCCCTCTTTTATATTAATACAGAAAATAAATTGAATATTATCTTAAAATGAACATGCAAATAAAGCTTTCTATTGTTCCTTTTTTTGGAGGTTTTTAAAGGGATTTATTTAAGATTATCATTTTAAGATTATGGTATCATTTAAGATTATGGTAGTAATCTTAGTCATGTATGACTAACTTTGCTTGACTACCCATTCTGTAATGCCATAGACAGATCCAAATCAATTTTGCAGTCATATAAATGTTTCCTGCTTCCTCAGATTTGTATTTGTCCCACCCAAATGTACCATTTTATGATCTCTTCATCCATATTTTCTCCAAAGCACCTTTTAATTCTTGACCTAATAAAACAGTTTGCCTTCAGAAAATAAATTCAGATAATATCTCTGTAAAGTGGGTAGAACAAATGAATGGGTAATTCTATACTAGATTCTATTGGGCCGCCACATAGATGTTTGGATGTAAGTAGCAGCAGAGAGTGATGTTTTGCATATTCATCCTGCCAAAAAGTCATCTCAACAGATGTCACAACCACTTGAGTATAATTATATAAATTTATCCAATGCATTATTAGTTGCAAAAGTTATCTCATGTGATCAAATGATATCATCAATCAAATATTTATCAAGCACCAACTGTTTGCCATGTGCTGTGTTAAATTATTTTGGATATACAGGGGTAAAAGCGAAGCTATCTCTCTTCGTGCATACACATGTATTCATATACATGTACATGCAAAATATATAAAGCAGATACAAGATAACCTTAAAAAGTAAATCAACTAGGAATGGAGATACAATAATGCATACAAGGTATTTTGAAAACTGGTTAGTACTATAGAAATGCCAATTGATATCAAATATATAAAATGATTTTACACCCATATACATCTCTCTCTGTATATATATATATATATATATATATGCAAATGTATTTGAGTGTATATATGTTTATATATACACACATACACAAAACCCCCCCCACATTTTCATCCACACTCACACACATATTTGTGCCTAATAGTAGCCATTTCTATAGTTGAGGGAATAGAAAAAGGCAAAAATAAAGAAATTACATGATAACATTATATATTTAAAAGAAACAGTAGGTTTTATGTAATAGATTTGCAGTTTTTTGTTCAATCATCTTTTTATTATAATATGTTATGAAAATGCTTGTTTTAATTCACACATTAAAAGTAAATTAAAAAAATTAAAAAGAAATTTCAGTTGAGAGGATTACTTTATTTTCTAAATTTGGCATAAGGTGACTATTTTTTGGATCCTATCCATGTGAATTTAGTTACCCAAAGTTATTTTAATAAAGAATTATCTATGACATGATTCATTGATATAAAAGGACCCAAAGTATGGAATTAAATGAGATTCTATAAACTATTTTAAAGATTTCTTGCTCTTGAATTGTGTGGAAAGAGACTTCACTATGTTTGTAAAACAACACTGTTGCAGCTCTTTGTTGCCACTTAGTACCCACCACCTGGATTTGGAAATCTCCTTGCTTTAGAAACCATTGCTTTGTGTGGATACTTTACCTTAATATCCCTGTTCCATTGAACCATCTGAGAAAAGAGACAATTCTGCTCCTATTACATGAAAGTCCACAAAACCAGGCATCCTGTGTCAAGACCTTTGGATTCTACTACTTAAGGTGACATGCTAGAAAAGGGTCTCAGACAAAGACTGAAAAGGACCATTCTGTGCACTCCAAATTCAGGAAATCTGAATATGCAGAACCCTCAACTATCTTGAGATGAAACAAAGGAATTGGTGGGGAACTTGAATTCAGTCAGTCCTGAGGAACCAGTAACAAAGCATTAATTGATCTTGAAGCCTGACACAATTTTTCCTTCCCACTCTTATTTGAAAGTAAAACTGAGGCAGTCCTTCATTTTGATATAGGGACTTGACAGTAGGAGCACCACTCAATTGATTCTTCTTAGGATGGCAAATAAACTTCAACTTCCTTATTACTTGGTATTCTCTCTGATCACAACTTCTTAAACTTTAACTTCTCTGCCTCACTTTTCCTAATTCTATTCTTCTGACCTCACCAAATCCTGTAATTATAATACTCCTCCATGATTTTTAAAAATTCCATCAATACTGATCTGACATAATCTTTCTTTTTTTCCAAGTCTTGAGCCAATGGTCAATCAATACAAATCTACACAGTCCTTTGCTCCTTTAATTCTCTGTCCTCTTGTTCTAGTGTTACTAGAACCTTACTAACCCCCCATACCTGAGTTTCCCTTACTAGCTGCCTTTGTTCCTTTTAATATGTTATTGAATGCTAAAGGAGGATGTCATACTATTATACTGACTGGATTCAAGAGTTTAATCTTGGCTTTGTTCCTTACTACCTGAATGACCCTGGAAAGGAACTTACTCTTTCTGGTCCTAAACTTGAATATACTTCATAACATGGCCCCAACCTATACTTTCAGTCTTATCTTATATTGTACAAACTATAGTCTTGTTTTGCATAGATGGCACACCATCTTTGGACTCTACCTTTTCACTGTCTCTCTCCTCCTCCCTTTCTAAGCATTGGCTATTCCTACAATGCTATATTTTTTTCATCTCCATCACTTAGAATTCTTAGTTTCATGCAAGAATCATAAATGGGTTAATTGAAGAAAGATAGTTTTGAAAAGTATGGATAAAATATACTTCTTTCATATCTGTTCTTATTTATTTTTAAAATAGAAAATGATTTGGCTATTTTCTCTCCCACCCCCTCAACATTGCTCAGTTTTTTTTTATTTTTGTTACCGTGACACTGTCAGTGAAGCAGAACATTTTTAAAAATTCTACTACTTCTTACATAAGTAAAAAGGATACCAATTAGTGCTAATTGTGATGGCACTTCTAGGGATGTGGATACCTCTCCATTAGGATTGTAACCAGCAACTTATTGCTCATAGATCACTAAGCAGCTGTCAGATGGTAGCAGCTTCCAATCAATATCCACCTGGATTTGATTTAGCCAAGTGACCTACAGAACAGGCTCCACATGTGATTAGTAATCCCCTGAGCCATGCAGTCCTTCAGAAAAGAGCTCCCAAGTGCCCAAATTCTTAACACAGACATTTACCATTAAAACAGCTCTTTATCTTAAGAATTTATGACAAGTGCAGTTTTGCAAGCAAATTTGCTCTATGATTTTGACATTAATTTATAGTAAACAGTCTATTTCTTTTGGTAGTTCATATACTCATGTATATATGTATTTTTAAGGTATTATCGTCCAGTTGTTATGTAGTAATTAGCAGATTTTAAGATGAATGGTGCAAAGAAATAGAAGAGGATATGTAACTCTTGGGCAGAAGAATAAGAAAAAAGAGAGCAACACTTTTATAAATATATCTCTATTCTTTCTCTCTCTCTCTACACACATACACATACAAACATATACAATGTGAATTCATATATATATGTATTATATACAATGTATGTTATATATACATATATATATATACATATATAATATATAGGTATGTATTGTGCCCATATAATTTACATGTGTCCACATGGATCTGTTTAGATGTGGTATACAAGCTAAAATAAAGAGACAGAGATGGAGAGAAAGAGAGAGAGAGAGACAGGGAGAGACAGAGAGAGATATACAGATTTAGTGAGATGCACAACACAAAGAGACATACACAGAAAAGGGAAACTTTCCCAAAGCTCTGGTATGATAAGCTGGGAATATGAATATGATGATAGCATTCTCTCCTCTGTAGGTTGGCTTTTCCCCCTAGAATCTTTTTCACTTTCATTTTAAATCAGGTCCTCTTTATTCCAGAGTCAGTGTTCAAAGGTTCAGTTCCAAATCTAAAAACTGAGGACAGAGTTCCATCCACTATGATTTCTCAGGGATTTTATTCCATGTTGGCTGCACACTCCTGGCTGCAATCCAAGGTCCAAAATCACCATAGCCTGATTCCTGAGTCCATGAGGAACATATCTAGCACTTGAAACTGAGGATAAGAAATAATACAGAAGAGATATAACCACCTCCAGACCTATTTCTCAGAGTTGGGGTGAAAGAGAGGTAGGAGAAGAAAATTATTTCCTCTCTTACTAGTTCAGTTTATGGCATTCTGTTATGGCTAAATTGAGATCTTCATCATTTGAATGTAACACATAAGAACAATGAAGAAGATAGCACCAGAAAGACAGTAGTGGATAAGACAGTACCTGAAAAGGAAAGACAGAGACAGTTATTCCAATTTTAAAGACTCAGAAGCAATGAAAGTGTGCTATTTCCACCTACTTGGTGGAAAATGAAGAAACCTTTATATTAGTTAAACCAGGCATGCTATCATTTCTAAAATAACCTTAAATAACAAAGGCAAAAATAGACAATCCAGCATGGTTTATTAAGTGCCTAATATGGTCCAGGTGCTCTGCTCAGCACTGAAGACAAAATAAATAATTTCTTCACTGAAGAAATTATATTCTGTGGAGAAGATTGCATATATTATATGTATACATTTTGCAAAATGAAGAATGAGGCAGGACTTATAACTTCATTGATGTAGACAATGCCCTCAAAAGAAAACTCCCTCTACTAATAAATGTTCTTTGCAACTTAAAATATCAGAGAATTAAGAAGGTAAGTTAATTACAATAGTCACATGGCCAGCATGTGCCGTTTAGTGACACATGATAGCATTCTATTGATTTCTTTAGGTTTCTATGAAAATAATTATATATATAGCATATATACCAAAAAAAAAAGAAAAAGAAAGAAAAAAGAAAAAAACAAAGGTGATTTGGTGGGTGGTACAAAAACGTATGCAGGAAAAATGGTCCTGAAAGACTTTAAATAGGAAGTAATATTTGAACTAAGTTTTAAAGGAAACTAGGGATTCTAAGAGATAAAGGTGAGGTAAAAATGCATTTAAGGCATTAAATGACAGTGTGAACAAAGACACAGATATTGAAAATGGAATAGGATATATGAGCAAGAGCAAGAAAGCCAGTTATGCAGAACCACAGAGTAAAGAAAGGAAGTAATGATTTATAAATATCGAAAGGTATATTTGAGCTAATTTGTTAAAGCCTTTAAAAGCTGCACAGAGGAGATTATATTTGATTCTATAGGCAAGAGGAAAACAACAGGGTTTGTGGAGCAAGAGAGTTACATCATCAGATGAGCCTTAGAAATATGCCCTTGTGTTGTGCATTGTGATATACATCTATAGTTCCTGCTCTGAGAGGCTGAGCCTGATGGAACCATTGAATTCATGAGTTCTGATTTATAGTAAGGCTAAAGCCAATCAGGTGTCCACATCAAGTCTGTAAACTCCCAGGAGCAGAGGGCTACAAAATTGCTTAAAGAAAGGCAAACTCATTTAACTCATTGTTAAAATAGAGTAGGTTAAAGGTTCTAAGTTAATTAGTATTGGGATCCTGTTCCTCCCAGGGGTGGAGCCATGGTGGCGGAGATCAGACAGGAGTCTCTGTAACCTCCTCTAACCTCCCCTCAAACCAACAACATATGAAGCCTCTAGACTGATTCTGAAGCAAAAAAATCCACAATATCTGGAGAACAACACGATTCTAGAAGAAGATACTCTGGAAGAACCTCAAAACAGGTCTGTTTTAATGGGGCAGGGGGTGGCCTACTGAACCCAGACTGCAGTGCAGGGAGACCGGGGCAGGGAGCTGGAGCAGGGAGCTGGAACAGGAGTCGGAACAGGAGTGGGAGCATTGTGCTTTTCACACACCTGGGAGTCTTCTGCGAGCCTCTTGGAACAATTTGTCCTGATTGTGGGCAGGTGGTTTGGAGGGTCTGCCTTTTGAGGGGGATAGATTGTGAACCACTGAACCCCTGATGAGGATCGGAACTAGCTGCCATTACACAGCACCTTAAAGCAATCAATCAAACAACAGGTCTGATAAGCACCAGAAATAATTCAATCAGCGGAGCTGCCCAGCCCCTAACATAATTCAATCAGCAGAACTGCCCAGTTCCTGAAATAACTCAATCAGCAGAACTGCCCCAGGGCAAATTAAATCAGCTGTCCCACCTTTGCCCTAAACAGACCTCACACCTTTAAAAAAATGAATAAAAAACCAAAAAGAGCTCTCACCATAGACAACTTTTATGGAGAGAGGGAAGAACAGACCTCAAATCCTGAGGCCCCTAAAGGTAAAGCAACTCCAGAAAAAGCCCCAAAGAGAGACATAAATTGGTCTCCATGTCACAAGGCTTTCTTTGAAGATTGCATAAAAATCTTAAAAGAGAGTTAGAAGAAACATGGGGAAATGAAATGAGATCACTGCAAAATAAAATAGAAAAAATGGAAAAAGAATGCAATGAACAAAAAAATGTAATTGGTCAATTGCAAAAGGAATTAGAAACAGTAACTGAAGAAAATAAGACATTAAAAATTAGAATCGAACAATTGGAAATTAATGACACATCAAGACTTCAAGAATCAGTTGAACAAAAACAAAAAAATGAAAAGACAGAGAAAAACATGAAATATCTCCTAGGAAAAACAACTGACCTGGAAAATAGATCTAGGAGAGACAATCTAAGGATTATAGGGCTTCCTGAAAGCCATGATGAAAAAAAGAACCTGGACACTATATTCCAGGAAATCATAAAAGAAAACTGCCCTGATATTTTACACCCAGAAGGCAAAATACTCCTTGAAACAATACACCGATCACCTTCTGAAAGGAACCCAAAAATTAAGTCCCCCAGAAATATCGTGGCTAAATTCCAGAACTATCACACCAAGGAAAAGATATTGCAAGAAGCCAGAAAGAAACAATTTAAATATCGAGGAGCCACAATTAGGATCACACAGGACCTAGCAGCTTCTACTTTGAAGGATCGAAGGGCCTGGAATCAGATATTCCGAAGGGCAAAGGAAATTGGATTACAGCCAAGAATAAGTTACCCAGCTAGAATGAGCATTATCTTCCAGGGAAGAAGATGGTCATTCAATGATATAGGAGAATTTCACCTATTTCTACTGAAAAGACCAGAACTGAACAAAAAATTTGATCTACAAACACAGAACACAAGAGAAACATAAAAAGGTAACAAGAAAAAATAACTCTTGAGAACTATATTTATGTTATAGATAAATATAGAATGAGGGTTGATTTTATGAATCGATTATTACATTATAATTATGATATGACTACTGTGATTTTATGATTATTATATGATTACTGTGATTTTATGATTATTATTATATGTTTATTGTGATTTTATGAATCTTATGATATGATAAACTGAAAAAGAAATTAGAGGTAGAAAAGGGATAACACTGGAAGAAGAGGAAAAGGAGGTAAAATAAGGGAAATTACATCACATGTAGAGGCAAAGAAAACCTATAATGATTGAGGGGAGAAAAGGGAGGGGAATGAGAATTGGGTTAATCTCCATCTCATCAGATTTGGATGTGAGGGAATAATAGACGTACTTATAAGGAAACAGGAGGGAAAGGGGGAAAAAGGGGGTGGGTGGGGCTCTAAAGGGGAAGGATTGTTTGAAGGAAGTGGTTTTCAAAAGCAAAATAGTAGGGAGGAGGGAAAGGGGATAAGAAAGAGAAAAGCATAAGCTAGGGTAAATAAGATGGCAGGAAATACAGAATTAGTTATTTTAACTGTGAATGTAAATGGAATGAACTCTCCCTTAAAGCAGAAGCAGATAGCAGAGTGGATTAAAAACCAGATCTAAAACATAGAGATACATACAGGGTGAAGGTAAAAGGCTGGATCAGAATCTATTATGCTTCAGGTGAACAAAAAAACACAGGGGTAGCAATCCTGATCTCAGACCAAGTAAAAGCAAAGATAGACTTAATTAAAAGAGACAAAGAAGGAAATTATATCTTCCTAAAGGGTACCATAGATGATGAAGCAATATCAATACTAAACATATATGCACCAAGTGGTATAGCATGGAAATTCCTAGAGGAAAGGTTCAGAGAGATGCAAGAAGAAATAGACAGCAAAACTATAATAGTGGGGGATCTCAACCTCCCTCTCTCAGAACTTGATAAATCAAACCACAAAATCAATAAGAAAGAAGTTAAGGAGGTAAACAAAATGTTAGAAAAGTTAGGTATGATAGATCTTTGGAGGAAATTAAATGGAGACAGAAAGGAGTTTACTTTTTTCTCAGCAGTCCATGGAACTTATATAAAAATTGACCATGTATTAGGACACAAATCCTCAAAATCAAATGCAGGAAGGCAGAAATAATAAATGTATTTTTTTCAGATCATGACGGAATAAAAATCACATGCAATATAAGGCCAGGTGAAAATAGACCAAAAAGCAATTGGAAACTAAATAATTTTATCCTAAAGAATGAATGGGTGAAACAGCAAATTACAGACACAATTACTCATTTCATTCAAGAGAATGACAATAATGAGACCACATACCAAAATTTGTGGGATACAGCCAAAGCGGTAATAAGGGCAAATTTTATATCTCTAGATGCTAATTTGCATAAAATAGAAGAAGAGAAAATCAATGAATTGGGCTTGCAACTAAAAAAGCTAGAGAAAGAACAAATTAAAAATCCCCAATCAAATACCAAACTTGAAATCCTAAAAATAAAAGGAGAGATTAGTAAAATTGAAAGTAAAAAAAAACTATTGAATTAATAAATAAAACTAAAAGTTGGTTTTATGAAAAAAACAACAAAATAGATAAACCTCTAGTTAATTTAATTAGAAAAAGGAAAGAGGAAAATCAAATTGTTAGTCTCAAAAATGAAAAGGGAGAACTTTCCACCAATGAAGAGGAAATTAGAGCAATAATCAGGAGTTACTTTGCCCAACTATATGCCAATAAATTTGATAACCTAAGTGAAATGGAGGAATATCTACAAAAATATAGATTGCCCAGATTAACAGAAGAGGAAATAAATTACTTAAATAGTCCCATTTCAGAAAAAGAAATAGAACAAGTCATTAATCAACTCCCTAAGAAAAAATCCCCAGGACCAGATGGATTTACATGTGAATTCTATGAAACATTTAAAAAACAGTTAATTCCAATATTATATAAACTATTCGAAAAAACAGGGAATGAAGGACTCCTACCAAACTCTTTTTATGATACAGACATGGTACTGATACCTAAACCAGGTAAAACAAATTCAGAGAAAGAAAATTATAGACCAATCTCCTTAATGAATATTGATGCAAAAATCTTAAATAAAATATTAGCAAAGAGATTACAGAAAATCATTCCTAGAATAACACACCATGACCAAGTAAGATTTATACCAGGAATGCAGGGATGGTTCAATATTAGGAAAACTATTAACATAATTGACCATATTAATAACCAAACTAACAAAAACCATATGATAATCTCAATAGATGCAGAAAAA
>JAJPUD010002872.1:159179-195243 GCA_023553655.1 Myrmecobius fasciatus
CCACTATCACCATTACTGTTCAATATTGTATTAGAAATGCTAGCCTTGGCAATAAGACAAGAAAAAGAGATTAAAGGAATTAGAGTAGGTCATGAGGAAACCAAATTATCACTCTTTGCAGATGATATGATGGTCTACTTAGAGAACCCTAGAGAATCAAGTAAAAAACTATTAGAATTAATCCACAACTTTAGCAAAGTTGCAGGATTCAAAATAAATCCACATAAATCATCAGCATTTTTATACATCACCAACAAAATGCAACAGCAAGAGATACAAAGAGAAATTCCATTCAAAATAACTATCGATAGTATAAAATATTTGGGAATATATCTGCCAAGGGAAAGTCAGGATCTATATGAGCAAAACTACAAAACACTCTCCACACAAATAAAGTCAGATCTAAACAATTGGAAAAACATCAAGTGCTTTTGGATAGGTCGAGCAAATATAATAAAGATGGCAATACTACCTAAACTAATCTATCTATTTAGTGCTATACCAATCAAACTCCCAAGAGATTATTTAACTGAACTAGAAAAAATAACAACAAAATTCATCTGGAAAAACAAAAGGTCAAGAATTTCAAGGGAATTAATGAAAAAAAATGCAAATGAGGGTGGCCTAGCTGCACCAGATCTAAAACTATATTATAAAGCAGTGGTCACCAAAACCATTTGGTACTAGATAAGAAATAGAGTAGTGGATCAGTGGAATAGGTTAGGTTCACAGAACAAAATACTCAATGACAATTGTAATCTAGTGTTTGATAAACCCAAAGACCCCAGTTTTTGGGATAAAAACTCACTATTTGACAAAAACTGCTGGGATCATTGGAAACTAGCCTGGGAGAAATTAGGCATTGACCCATACCTAACACCAAATACCAAGATAAGGTCAAAATGGATTTATGATCTATGCATAAAGAATGATATTATAAACAAATTAGAACAATTTAGGATGGTTTACCTCTCAGGCCTGTGGAGGAGGAAGGAATTTGTGACCAAAGAAGAACTAGAGGTCATTATTAATCACAAAATAGATAAGTTTGACTATATCAAGTTGAAAAGTTTTTGTACAAACAAAATGAATGCAGACAAGATTAGAAGGGTAGCAGTAAACTGGGAAAATATTTTTACATCCAAAGGTTCTGATAAAGGCCTCATTTCTAAAATATATCAAGAATTGACTCAAATATATAAGAATTCAAGCCATTCTTTAATGGATAAATGGTCAAAAGATATGAACAGACAATTTTCAGACGAAGAAATTGAAACTATTTCCGGTCACATGAAAAGGTGCTCCAAGTCACTATTGATTAGAGAAATGCAAATTAAGACAACTCTGAGATACCACTACACACCTGTCAGATTGGCTAAAATGACAGAAAATGATAATGATAGCTGTTGGAGGGGATGTGGGAAAACTGGGACACTGATACATTGTTGGTGGAACTGTGAACGGATCCAACCATTCTGGAGAGCAATTTGGAGCTATGCTCCAAAAGTTATCAAACTGTGCATACCCTTTGACCCAGCAGCATTTCTATTGGGCTTATATCCCAAAGAAATCATAAAGAAAGGAAAAGGCCCCACATGTGCAAGAATGTTTGTGGCAGCCCTTTTTGTAGTGGCTAGAAACTGGAAATTGAATAGATGCCCTTCAATTGGAGAATGGCTGAATAAATTATGGTATATGAATATTATGGAATATTATTGTTCTGTAAGAAATAACCAGCAAGATGATTTCAGAGAGGCCTGGAGAGACTTACATGAACTGAAGCTGAGTGAAATGAGCAGAACCAGGAGATCATTATACACGGCAACAACAGTACTATATGACAATTAATTCTGATGGACATGGCTCTTTTCAACAATGATATGTTTCAAACCACCTCCAATTGTTCACTGAAGAAAGCCATATACACCCAGAGAGAGGGATGCGAAATGTGGACCACAACATAACATTCTCATACTCCTTGATTGATGTTTGCTTACATTGTGTTTCCTTTATCTGATACATCGTTTGTGTAGATAAGATTTTTCTTGCACAACAATGATAAGTTTGGAAATATGTATACATATATTCGATTTGCCAATATTTTAACATAATTAACATGTAGTGGATATCCTGCCATCTAGGGAAGGGGTGGGGAAGTTGGGGGAAAAAATTTGTAACGGAAAGCTATGTAAGGGTTATTGTTGAAGAATTACCCACACATATGTTATGCAAATAAAATAAAATTAAAAAAAAAATAAGATTATTCCTGACTTCTCGGGCAGAGTCAAGATGATGGAGCGAAGCTAGGATGTTGCTCAAGCTCTCACAGTTTCCCTCAAAAAAACACACAAAATGAAGCCTTTGAGGCTGACATAATGAAACCATTCTCTAGCTCAAGATAGACTTGAAAAATTTTAAGAGAGGTCAGCTTCACTAAGGTGAAATTCAGCTCACTCAGACTCTGGGAAAGTTGGTGAGAGGGTCTTAATCACAGCAAATCAGTTGAAACCCTCTGTCCTGACTCAGTAGAGGAGAAGACCAGTGAAGAAAATTCCAGTCTCAGCTCAGAAGACAAACTCTAGGAAACCAGGCTGTTTCCTGAAAAGAGCAGGCAAAGGTACCTCCTTCCAACATAACGGCCCCCTATGCTCAAAACCAAAGTTCAGAGTTGCATAAGAAGATTGGAACAGCCTCCCTTTAATTAAAGAGCAAAATTCAACCATAAAAGTAAAGAAAGAGGAAACATCAAAAGAAAAGGAAAGAAAATGAGCAAGAAATAGAAAAGAAACCTAGAAAGCTACTATGATGACAGAAAATACCAAAACATAAATTTAGAGGAGAGCAGAATGTCCATAAAGGAAATCTTAAAGAGTTATATGACTTGGTCTCAAGCCCAAAGAGGCTTCTTAGAAGTGCCCATGAAAGACTTTAATAGGCAAATAAGAGAGGTAGAATTAAAAATGAGAACAGGCATGTATGAGAGAATCAACAGCTTAGAAATGGAGGAGAAAAAAATTGACTGAAAGGAAACAACTCCTTAAAAAATACAACGGCCAAATGCAAAAAATATTCTATTGAAGAAAACAACACCTTCAAAAGTAGAATTAATAAAATGGAAAAAAAAAGATACAAAAGCTAATGGAAGAAAAACACATTAAAACAAGAATAGGGCAAATGGAAGCTAATGGCTCTCTAAGAAAGCAAGAATCAGTCAAACAAACTAAGAACAATGAAAAAATGGAAGAAAATGTGAAATAGCATTTTGGTAAGACAGCTGACCTGGAAAATAGAACCAGAAAGAACAAATTATTGGCTTACCTGAAAACTATGGCCAAAGAAAGACCATGTAGAGCATTCTTCAAGATATCTTTAATGGAAAATGCTCTAATATTCTAGAAATATATGTGGAATTATTCATTGAAAGACTCCATCAATCACCTTTGGAAAGAGATCCACAAAGAAAACCCCAAGGAACATTGTTGGGAAACTCTAGAATTACAATCTCAATACAAAATACTGCAACATGCCAGACAAAAACAATTCAAATATCAGGAACCAATATTCAGGATTACCCAGGATCTGGTAGCTTCCATAATAAAGGATCACAGAGCCTGAAATATGATATTCTAAAATGCAAAAGATCTAAGGTTACAACTAAGAATTAACTACCCAGGAGACATGATATTGGGAAGATGATGGAAGTTCAATGTAATAAAAGACTTTCAAACATTTCTATTGAAAAAAAAAACAGAACTTAACAAAAAATTTAATCAACAAACACAGGACTCAAAAGAAGCTAAGAAAGGTCAACATGGGAAAATATATATTATTTAAAGCTTAAACTCTTTACATTCTTAGATGGGAAAATGATATCTGTAACTCATGAGAACTTTATTATTGAGACATACAGAGGGAGGTGTCACATAGATAAAATGGTATGGTTGTGAATGTACTCCGATGTGACAATATCAAAGAAAGGAGACATTGGGGTGGAAAAAGGTCTTTCCTAGAAGACAAGTGAAGGGGAGGTAAGTGACAAATTACATCACATGAAAGAGACACAAAAGACATATTATAGTTGAGGGAAAGAAGAAAGAGAATTGGCATTATTTGAAGCTTGATCTCATCAGTTTTTATAAGATTAAGGTTGATCAGATTAAGAGCAAATAACTTCATCATTCAGCTGGATATAGACATTTATCTAACATTATAAAGAAGTAGGAGGAGAAAGGAAAGAAAAGGAAAGGGCCAGATAGAAGGGGGGACAGAAAAAACTACCAAAAAAGGTAAGAGAAGGGGGAAGGGGAAACAGAAGATAAGGTAATGAGTGGGTTGGACTAAAAAAAACTACTAAAAGAAATGATAGAACTTAAGGCAATAGGTGGAGAAGGTTAAAAAACACTACTAATTATAGGGTGGAAAGAGAGAACAAATGTATATACAGGAGAGAAAATAGGAGGAAGGGAAATATAGAGCTGGTGTACATAAATGTGAATATGAATGGGATGAAATCTCATATAAAACAAGCAAAAAGCAGAGTGGATTAAAAAAACAGAATCCTACAATATGTTCTTTATAAGAAATACATATGACAAAGAGAGACCCATACAGAGTAAAGCTAAAAGGCTGTAATAGAATTTATTATCCTTCAGTTGATGTAAAACAAGCAAGAGTAGCAATACTGATTTCAGATAAAGCAAAAGTAAAAATACCCTATTGGAAAACAACTGACCTGGAAAATAGGTCTAGGAGAGATAACCTAAGAATTACTGGGCTTTCTGAAAACCATGATGAAAAAAATAATCTAGATATTATCTTTCAGGAAATCATTAAGGAAAATTCACCTGATGTCCTAGAAGCAGAGGGTAAAATAGCTATTGAAAGAATTCACCAATCATCTCCTGAAAGAGACTCCAAAATGAAAAATCTAAGGAATCTTGTAGCTAAATTTCAGAATTATCAGATCAGGGAGAAAATATTTCAAGCAGTCAGAAAGAAACAATTCAATTATTGAGGAGCCACAGTCAGGAATAGTAAGAATTTAGCAGCTTCAAAGTTAAAGGATCAAAAATCCTGGAATATGATATTATGAAGGGCAAAGGAACTACTGCAGCCAAGAAACTACTGTCCAGAAAAATTAAGCATTGTCTTTCAGGGAAAAAGAAAAACATTCAATGAAGCAGGTGAATTTCATTTATTTCTGATGAAAAGTCCAGAACTGAACAGAAAATTTGATCTTCAAATACAGAACTCAAGAACAGCATAAATGGTAAAAAGGAAAGAAAAAATAACTTTTGTTTAGAAGTTGAAAAGTTCAACATCCCTATATGGCAAGAAGATATATTTAACTCTTGAGAAGTGGAGAAAAGGAGGAGGGGTTATAAAAGGAAAAGGCTGTTTGAGGGAAGTGGTGGTCATAAGCATAACACTGGGGAAGAGAGAAAGTGGAAAAGGAAAGAGAAAAGTATAACTTTCGGAAAATATGGTTAGTAATTTTAACTTTGAATGTGAATGGGATGAGTTCCCCTATAAAATGGAAGTACATAGCAGACTGGATTAAAAGCCAGAATTCTACAATATGTTGTTTACAAGAAACACATTTAAAGCAGAGTGATACATAAAGGCTAAAGGTAAAAGACTAGAGCAGAATCTATTATGCTTCAACTGAAGTAAAAAAAGCCCTGGTAGCAATCCTTATTTCAGATCACAAAAAAAGCAAAAATAGATCTAATTAAAAGAGTTAAGGAAGGAAACTACATTTTGCTAAAGGGCACCTTAGATAATAAAATAATATCAATACTAAACATATATGCACTAATTGCTACAGCATCCAAATTCCTAGAGAAGAGAGCTTCAAGAAGTATTAGACTGCAAAACTATACTAGTGGGGGATCTCAACCTTGTTCTCTCAGAACTAGATATGTTAAACCACAAAATAAATAAGAAAGAAGTTAAGGAAGTAAGAATTTTAAAAAGTTAGTTATGATACACCCTTGGAGAAAATTGAATGGATACAGAAAGGAATATACTGATACATGGAACCTACACAAAAAATGATCAGATATTATGGCATAAAATTTCCAAATGAAATATAGAAAGGCAAAAATAGTAAATGCATATTTTTTCAGATTATGATGTTATAAAAATTACATGCAATAAAGGGCCAGGGGAAAATAGACCAAAATTAATTGGAAACCAAATAGTCCAGTCCTAAAGGATGAATGGGTGAAGTAACAAATCATAGATACATTCAATAATTTCATCTAAGAGAATGATAATAATGAAACAACATGCCAAAATTTATGGGATGCAGCCCAAACTGCTCTTAAGGGAAGTTTCATATTTCTAGCTGCTTACTTACATAAAATAGAAAGACATGACATGAATTGGACATGCAACTAAACAAAAGCTAGAAAAAGAATAAATTTTTAAAAATCTTAAAAGAGTTACAAGAAAAATGGGGAAAGGAAATAAAAACTCTTTTAGGAGAGTCTGGAAAAGGAAACAGAGAAAATATCTGAAGAAAACTTTAAAAAAAATTATAGAAAAATGGAAAAAGCATATAACTCCTTACAAAATAGATGTGGCAAAATGGAAAAAGAAATCAACATATGGAAAAACAGAATTTGTGAAATGGAATAAAAATAATGAACAAAAAGAACTCATTTAAACGTTCAATTGTCAAATGCAAAAGGAGATAAAAAAGCTAACTGAAGAAAATAATTCACTAAAAATTAGAATTGAAGAAATGGGATTGAATGACTCAATGAAACACCACTATATAAATATAATAAAAATGACCATAGTACCTAAATTAATCTACTTATTCAATGCCACATAAATCAAACTTTCTTTTTTTATTTTTTTGCTCATGGGGATTCCTTTTTTTTATTATTATTAAAGCTTTTTATTTGTATAACATATGTATGGGTAGTTCCTCAACATTGATCTTTACAAAGCTCTGTTACAAATTTTACTCCCAGTCCCTTCTCCTCCCTTAGATGGCAGGAAGTCCACTACATGTTAATTATGTTAAAATACTTAACAAGTTGTGCAAGAAAAATCCTATCTTCAAGAAAAAAAAGAAAATCAGAGAAAGGAAACACAATGCAATATTTGGACACTGCTTGCAGTTATCCCTGAAGAACTTCATATCAGGTCTGTTTAACTTGGGCAGAGGGGTAAACAGTTTACTCAGTGCAGTCTGGAAGTGAGGGTGGGACTCAGCTCAGTGTGGCAGAAACTCCAAACTCCAAACACCTGGAATGTATCTGAGGCACTCAGGGTAACTCTGCCCTGATTGGGGGCAGGTGTTCTGGCAGATTTGCATTTTTTAAGGAGTAATTCGGGCAAAGTCCTAACCCCCACCGGCACCTTAAGTTAATTAGCGGAATTGCCCCAGGGCAAACTACCACATCCGAGGTTTCTCTAGCCTTAAACAGACCCCCAAACTATCTAAAAAAATGAAGAAGCAAAAGAGAGCTCTCACCATAGACAGCTTCTATTGAGAGAAAGAAGGGCAGACCACAGATCCTGAGGTTCATTTAGACAAAACAACTCCAGAGGAAGCCATCAAGGACCATCACTGGTCCCCTTTTCAAAAGGCCTTTCTGGAAGATTGCATAAAGTATCTCAAAAGAGAACTGGAGGATAAATGGGAAAATAAACTGAGATCAGTGCAAGAAGGATACAATGTCTTGCAAGAACGATATAATGCCCTGCAAAAGAGATATGAAAAAGACACCAACTTATTGAAAAACAAAATTGGTGAATTGGAAATAGACAATAATGCACTGAAAAATAAAATTAGTGAAGTGGAAAAAGAGTGCAATGAACAAAAAATTCAATTGGCCAGTTACAAAAGGAGCTAAAAAAGGTAACTGGAGAAAAAAAAAAAAACACTTTAAAAATAAGAATTGAACAAATGTAAGTGAATGACTCATTAAGACTTCAAGAATCAGTCAAACAAAAACAAAAAATGAAAAAATAGAAGAAAATATGAAATATCTCCTGGGAAAAACAACTGACTTGGAAAATAGATTTAGGAAAGACAATCTAAGGATTATTGGACTTCCTGAAAGCCATGATGAAAAAAAAAATCTAAACACTATCTTCCAGGAAATCCTGAAAGAAAACTGCCCTGAGGTTGTAGAATCAGAAGGCAAAATCACTATTGAAAGAATTCACCAATCACCTTCTGAAAGAGACCCCAAAATTAAAACTTCAAGGAATATCGTGGCTAAATGTCAGGACTATTGCACCAAGGAAAAGATTTTGCTAGCAGCTAGAAAGAAACAATTCAAATACTGAGGATCAATAATTAGAATCATACACGATCTGTCAGCCTCCACATTGAAGAATTGATATTCCGAAAGGCAAAGGAACTTGGATTACAGCCAAGAATAACCTATCCAGCTAGAATGAGCATTATCCTCCAGGGAAGAATATGGTCATTTAATGATATAGGTGAGTTTCACTTATTTCTAATGAAAAAACTACATCTGAACAAAAGATTTGACCTCCAAACACAGAACTCAAGAGAAGCATAAAAAGGTAAAAAAGAAAGGACTCTTGAGAACTTTATTTCTACTATGGGGATACTTAAAGTTTGGGGGTATAATTAACTAGATACTACTTTGATAATATGAAAAAGAAAACTAGAGGGGGAAAGGTTATCATACTGGGGAAAGAAAGGAAAAGGTGGTAAAATAAGATTTAAGAAAAAGGAGGTAAAAACAAGATAAAATCTCATGAAGAGGCAAAGAAAACCTAATATAATTGAGAGAAAGAAGGGAGGGAGATGAGCATTGTGTAAATCTTACTCTCATCAGGTTGGGCTCTAAAAGTGTATATCAGACACTTTTGGTTTCACAGAGAAACTTGTCCATCGCTACAGGGAAGTGGGAGGGAAAGGAAGAAAAGAAAGGGATAAACTAATATAAGGGAAAATAGAAGAATCAGGGGGAAGGAGTAAAAAAAAAAGGGGGAGGGGATCTAAAGGGTGGAGGATTGTTTGGGGGAGGGTGTCATCAAAAGCAAAATACTGAGGAGGGGGGAAGGGAGAAAGGAGAAAGGAAAGGGGAAAACATAACTTGGGTAAATAAGATGGCAGGAAATAAAGAATTCGTTATTCTAACTGTGAATGTGAATGGGATGAACTCTCCCATAAAGCGGAAGCAGATATCAGACTGGATGAAAAATCAGAATTCCACAATATGTTGTCTACAAGAAACACATCTAAAGCATAGTGACACATATAGGATGAAGGTAAAAGGCTGGAGCAGAACCTATTATGCTTCAGGTGAACAAAAAAAAAAGCAGGGGTAGCAATCCTTATCTCAGATCAAGTAAAAGCCAAGATAGATCTAATCAAAAGAGATAAGGAAGGAAACTATATTTTATTAAAGGGTACCATAGATAATGTAGCAATATCAATACTAAACATATATGCACCAAGTGGAATAGCATCCAATTTCCTAGGGGAGAAATTAAGAGAAATGCAAGAAGAAATAGACAGCCAAACTATACTAGTGGGGGATCTCAATCTTGCTCTCTCAGAATTAGATAAATCAAACCACAAAATAAATAAGAAAGAAACTAGGGAGGTAAACCAATTGTTGGAAAAGTTAGGTTATGATAGATCCTTGGAGAAAATTGAATGGAGACAGTAGGGAGTTTACTTTTTTCTCAGTTATCCATGGAACATATACAAACAATTGACCATATATTAGGGCATAAAAACCTCAAAATCAAATGCAATCAAACTTTCAAGAAATTATTTCACACATCCAGAAAAAATAATAACAAAGTTCATCTGGAAGAAAAAAAAATCATGGATTTCAAGGGAATTAATGAAATAAAAATGCAAGACGGCCTAGCTGTACCAGACTGAAAACTATATTACAAAGCAGTGATAATCAAAACCATTTTGTTACTGGTAATAAATAGAATAATCAATCAGTAGAATCGGTTAGGTTCACAAGATCCAATAGTAAATGGCTTTTGTAATCTAATGTTTGATAAACCCCAAAACAAACTAGGTATTGACCCATACTTAACACCTTATACCAATATAAGATGGAAATGGGTTCATGATTTAGACTTAATGAGGGATATTTTAAACAAATTAGAGGAACAAAAGGTAGCCTACCTCTCAAATCTTTGGAAAAGGAAAGAATTTTGACCAATTTGGGCCAAAAAAACCCTACGTTATGGAAAACAAAATGCATAATTTTCTATTATATCAAGTTAAAATATTTGCAAACAAAACCAATGCAAGCAAGATTAGAAGGGAAGCAATAAACTGGGAAATTTTTTTTTTTTTACATACAAGGGTTCTGATAAAGGCCTCATTTCTAAAATATATAGAGAATTGACTCAAATTTATAAGAATTCAAGCCATTCTCCAATTGATAATAGTCAAATGATATGAATAAACAGTTTTCAGATGAAGAAAATGAACTATTTCTAGTTATATGAAAAAATGTTTAAATCACTATTGATTAGAGAAATGCAAATTAAGACAACTCTGAGGTACCACTGAGACCAGAATGGCCAAGATGACAGGAAAAGGTAATTGTGAATGTTGGAGGAGTTGTGGGAAAACTTGGACACTAATATATTGATCGTGGAGTTGTGAACTGATCCAACCATTCTGGAGAGCAGTTTGGAACTATGCCCAAAGAGCTATCAAAATGTGCATACTCTTTTATCCAGCCAGTGTCTCATTTGGCCTATATCCCAAAGAGATCATAAAAAAGGGAAAAGGACCTATGTGTATAAAAATTTTTGTAGCAGCTTTTTTTATAGTGGCAAGAAATCAGTTGGAAAATGATTGAATAAGTTATGGTATATGAATCTTATAGAATATTATTGTTCTATAAGAAATGTTTGGCACGATGATTTCAAAGAGGCCTGGAGAGACTTACATGAACTGATGCTAAGTGAAGTGAGTAGAACCAGGAGAACATTGTACACCATAACGGCAAGAATATAACATTATACATTCTGATGGAACGTGACTCTTTTCAACAGCAAGGTGATTCAGAACAGTTCCAATGGTCTTGTGATAAAGAGAGCCATCTGTACCTTTTTATTTTTGTTTGTTTGCATTTTGTTTTCTTTCTTGTTTTTCCTTTTTTATATGATTTTTCTTGTGCAGTATGATAATTGGGGATGTATAGAAGAATTGCACATGTTTAACATATTGGATTACTGGCCATCTAGATAAGACGGGGCGAGAAAGGAGGGGAAAAATTTAGAATATAGGGCTTTGCAAAGGTGAATATTGAAAATTATCTATGCATATGTTATGAAAATAAAAAGATTTAATTTTAAAAGATTAAAAAAATAACTGAGTAAAGAAGTATTTATTATGGGTAAAACAGGAGAAAGTAATGTTAAAAGGAAACAATATACAGAAGTTCTCTTCAGTTAAAAGACCCAAAAATTATTGGGGAGGATGAAGATTATGAAAAAGTTCATTGAATTTGCCATTTGTAAGAAATGACTACTCATTTTGTTGAGAAGTGTTTAACTACAGTGTTTGGGATGAAAGCTGGATTTCAGGGTTCTGAGAAATATTTTGAAAGTAAAACCATGGAGGTTCAACTATTTCTTTTAGAATTTTAACATTGAAGGAAAAACACAATAGCTTAAGAGTTATGCAGATTGGAGGATTTTTGTTTCTTTTTTGTTTCTTTTTTTTTTTTTTTGTTTTGTTTTACTGTATGAGAGGTCAAAGCTAGTTTGTTAATAGAGGAAGAAAAACTAAGGAAAAATAAAGAGAAAGACATTGAACATGGTGCAATGCAAAGAGAGGAATTTAACAACTATTCAGAGAGTGAAAATTGGAATTAGAGGTTATGTTTTCAGAACCAGACCTATGACTCAAGACTCGTGTGACTTTGCTCAGGGTGTCACTTGCCATTTCTTAGATTCAGTTTCCTCATCTGCAAAACAAAAAGGTTTGATGAGATGACTTTCAAAGTTCCTCTCCATTCTAAACTCTGTGATTCTATAATAGAGGAAATGTTTCTATAAGAGAGAGAAGCAAGTTCCTGGATGGGATGGTAAAGAAGGCACAAATGCTTTGGTTATCTTTGGAAGTGAAGATTCACTTTATCTTTTGAGACCACATGAATAGAAAATAATGTGACAATGATATAAAAAAGTTTTTAATCTCTTGAGCATGAAGGAAACAAGAGCTCACAACAAAAGACAATTATTCTTGGAAAAGTAGGTAATGTGAAGAGTCAGAGAGGAGGAAGATGATAATTAAGATGAATATAAGGAAACTAGCTCTGCTCTGATGAGTCAATAATCATCAAGGGAGGCACAGATTAGTGTAGAGAATAAGTTATTATTCAGAACCAAAAACAAAGAAGGGACATTAGGAGATGAGAATGTATGGATAGCAGATTGATAAGAAGTAAGAAAATTGGTGCAAAGTGTAAATAATCCTTGGTTCTCATTCACCTTTAAACAACAAAGAAAAGTAAGAAAACACTTTTATCTGAGGAAGTAGAAGTAATTTTCTAAAATGACTTTTGAAGTTCAAGGAAGATTCTATTCCATCTTCCATTTAAACATCAATTTAAAAAAATTACATAATATATCCTCCAGATGGTAGGAACCATTAGTATATTTTGCAACTTATTAGATATAAGGGAGGAAGCAGGTGAAGAAAGAGGATATAGGGGTAGCTATGTGAAAGGCAATAGATGTTTCAAACCTTATTCATTTTCTTGGACTTGTTATCTGGATTGTAACTCTACACTAAAGCAAACAAAAAGTAATTCTATTTTCAGGAAGAAAGATAACTTTTGACTTTTGGTTGGAGTTTAACAACCTGCCCATACTGCTAGAACAAATATGGGGGATGATCTGATATAAGGTTCTATAAGCTCTTTTTCTACAATATCTGAGGAAAAAGTCAAGTTCCTATAGGGTGCAAATGGATGCACAGTTTTCTTCCAGTAATATTGTCATATATTTGAGTAGGCTAAAAATAATATAAAACTCCCAGATATAGAATTTTCAGATAGAAATGGGAAATTCTTAGTATCTTGTATCCTCTTCTAGGATCTAATGATTTGCCCTATAATGTAGATTTTTATGTACATAAATGCCTTTGTATTCATATATACAGAACTTTCTGCACAATTAAATAACATTAAAAATGATAGCAGATATTTATGTAATCCTTTTGCAAAGAGGTTTATACATATTATTTCTTTTGAGTCTAACAACAACCCTATAAGATAGAAGCCATTATTATCCACATTTTAAAATGAACTAAAAGCACTTAAATGATTTACTCATGGTCACAAAGTTAGTAATTATCTGATGCAGAAACTTAGGCGTTCTTCACTCCAAGGTCAGCATTCTATTTACTATGCCCATCCAACTGCCTTAAAATAATTCATGGTCATTTTATATCATTTTAGGCTCATTGTTCTGAGATATTCAATATTTTTAAATAATGGGAAAAATAATCACATAATCATGACAACTGAGTTATAAAGAAACACACAAGTTGTCCAAATCAATACATAACTCATTAATAAAACTTTCATATCTTTTCACAGGAAATGTTAAAAGTCATTCATTTCAGACTTGAAGTTAATTTTTTGAACCCATGTGTAAGACTTTATATTTAGCTTAACTGAAATTCATCCTGTTTGATATAATTTATTCTTCTAATCTGGTATAATCTTGCTATACTCTTTTTGGATTCTCCTGTCATTCAATATTCCAATAATTTCTTAATTTCATATTATCTGCAAATTTGCATGACATATCTTCACTTCATGTTATTGATAAAAATACTAAATGGCACTAATCCAAAGATAAAAAATTACTTACTTACTTATTCAAATTGAATGTTAATTTTTGTAGTTCTGTTTGTGAAAGATAATAATTGGTTACATTCTCTGTCTTCTAAAGAATTATTCTTTTTTAAGTTATGCTAAATCCTGTGATCTATGAAGAATTAGATATACTTTCCCAGTCTCAAATCAATTATATATTTAATCTTCCCCAACTTATTCTACAAATATTAGAATAAAAAGCATAGATACTGTTGTTCTTCAGTTGTTTCTATCACATCCTACTTTTTTAAACTTCATTTAGAGTAAAGGTACTGAGGTGGTTTGCCATTTCCTTTTCCAGTTCTTTTAACAGATGAAGAACTAAGGCAAATAGGGTTAAGTGGCTTATCTAGGGTCTTACAACTAGTGAGTGCCTAAGGCCAGATTTGAACTCAAAGAACTGTCTCTAACTTCAGAATCAACATTTTATCATTTGCACTCCTTCACCACCCCATGTGCATACATATATTTACATGTATTTACTTATCTATCTATTATATATACATAGGTACAGAAAACAGTTCTGTTTTTTTTTTTTTTTTTTTTTGTTTTTTTTTTTTTTTTTTTTTTAGTCTGGCTCTCTATTTCTTTCAAGCTAGAGGAACAATAGTCACTAATGAGTTCAGTTCCATTATTGAATAACAATATAAACTTTTACCTGCTCTATTTCTGTCTTGGGCTAATTTGCCAGTCTAATGGCCCCATATCCCAGGTATTGGTGCCAGACAGTGGAAACATTGGTTTATCTTTAGTACATTTTAGAACTCCGAAGCTCAAGTGATTTACAACCCTCAGCATTCCATGTAGCAGAGATTATATACAATATTTCACGAACTTAGCATATGCTCTCATATAACATTTGTATTTTGCACACATCTGTTAAACATGAGTATATTCACACATATAGAAATATATGAAATTTGATCATATTTTTTACTGATGGATAGTGATGAGAGGAATGAATCAAAAGAAATAAATTCTAAGACAAAGAATAATTACACTTTACAGTGGAAATAGAAATGTGACCATGATCCTGATTAGAATTCAGAATTAGTAAATATACTCTTTTCATAGCCATTAGCCCAAGTTCCGATTTTATGCCAAAGTATATATTGCAAAAGAATAGGTTCACTTTCATAAGAAATTCAGAAGGGTATTAAATTCTTAGCCAAAGATGTATGCAATAAATTATATAATAATTTAACTTATTAAAATATTATTTTACCATTGCTCTATCATGGCTTGAAAATAATTAAGTTGATGAAACAGCACAATTGGATGACAAGTAATAAGTTGGGAGTATTAGATATATAGTTGGATTGGGGCTAGGGGGCTTTAGCTAATTCTTTGTACATTATCATACCTAGCATATTTTGGTACCAAATGAATATTAATAAAAATGATAGTAACAATTTCAATTTAGTTTTCAGTATAGAATACACATGTAGCAAAAATTTCTGCTGAGTTCTTTCTCCTAATGCAAATTCTGTGTATTATTTCCAATTTATCCATTTTATTGACTCATTCTATGTCCATGAGCAAATCATTTAATATATATGTACCTATGATTCCATCTATAAAATAGGGATAATAATACAGACCTATTTAATTATTTAGATCTTTAGAATGCTGAGAAGCTTTATTCAAGTTAATTATAAGAAAGGTACTTCCAAGTTCACTCTATTATTAAACTTATTTATCTGATTTCTTTACAGCATAACCTAACCAATTATACATGACTTTGTACTACACATGGATACACAAGGATAGAAATATAATTAACATGAGAAATCTGATTAATAGGTGACCAGTAATGGAAGTATATCTTGTTTTAAGTAATAAAAGGATTATTCAAAGTGGTTAGATGTGCCTCATTTAGATGAAAAAGCAGAAATGCCTCAAGCCTACCTGACCTTAATATATTTTAAGTATAACTTTACCCACTATAAATATTCTGGTTTTCTTTGTGATTCTTTTTAAAATTTGAAGTTTCTTTATACATGTAAAACAATGAATGATTTTAAAAATAACTTTAGAATGCATATTTAAACCATAAAACCAATGGTTTAAATATGCATTGTAAAGTTATTTAAAAACTATTCATTGCTTTACATGTATATAAAGTATACTGTATGGGAGTATTCTCCCATACAGTATATTTCAGTTAAGAAAACTGCATTTGAAAAGTTAAACTTCCCCCTTGCGAAGACATTTAAAATTGAAGTGATATAGGTGATAAATGTGATTTCTTATTTCTTTAATTAATACCTCAAATATTGTTTAATTCTACAAACATTTGATAACATACACATACCATATCTCTCTAGCACACACATATCCTATCACACATTTTTGTCACAAATCTTTCTGGCATTCATTATCTCTCTTACCTCATCCTGCTTCCACATAATATGCTGTCTCTCTTTTACACAATCAGCTGCAGCAATGTGAGTGCAACTAAATTAGACTGGACAAAAAATTGGCCTATCCAATTCTCTATAAAATCCACAAATCCATGTCATATGGCAAGACCCCAGAAGCATCATCTTGCTTCTTGTACACAATTAAAATAACCTTGGGCAAAATCAGAATCAGAAAAATATAATTTCATGTCCTTTAAACTAAATCACCTCAAACATATAAAATTATTCCAGACTACCCCATAGGTAACCTCTGACAACATTAATGTCAATCTATAAATAAATGATCAAACATTTATAATCACCTATTTTTGGAGCACTGACAAATTATCCATATGGGAAATGAAAACTTCCCTCATAGAGATTCTTTAGATGGTTTATCTTTAAAAGTCACAGTACCCTTTTTTCATCATTTTGGTCAATGTACTACAACAAACTCTGTTCAAGGGTATGAAGGATGAAGAATTTATTATGATGTTAGTTTTGGAAGATATGGTGCCATTTTCAATTGGTCAGATTGACTGATAATGGCCAAGTCTTATTTTAAATATGAGCACCCATAAAACCAATTTGGCTTTATCAAGATACTAACTAACCCACGAGACAGAGTGGAAAGTAAGAGACAAGCAAAGGTGATATGTGTGGGTAGAGGGAGATATAATTCTAAAGAAAAATCCTGGGAATTATGTATCCTAGAATTTTTCTCATTCATTATCAAAGAGAACAAAGAATGAAGTGATGAAGCTTACATTGTATTTTCCCATCTTATTTTTGTTTGAAAAAAGAGGAAATCATAAAGAATAAAAGAGTCACTTTGATGTAACAGAAAGAACACTAAACTTGGAAAGAATAGACATCTAAATTCTTCCACTCTTGCTTACTAGATTTATAATAATATAATATGGTTGGTTGTTGGTGGTGTGCAGTCATTCAATCATATACAATTCTTCTTGAACTCATGGAGCATGGTACACCAGACCCTCCTATCATCTTCCAAAGTCTGTTCAAGCTCAGGTTTGTTGCTTCCATGACACTATTCAACGCAACCTCTGGCATTCCCCTTTTTTTGCTTTCAGTCTTTATCAACCTCAAAGTGTCTTCTCCTTAAGCTTCATCTTCAGTATTTATCTTTTGAATGAATAGTCTGAATTATTTTCTTTAGGTAATGATGATTTTGCTTTCCAAGGGAATCTCAAGAGTCTCCTTCAGCATCACAATTCAAAAGCATAGCTTCTATGGTGCTCAGCTTTCTATATAGTCCACATCTCACAGCCAGACATTACAAATGAAAAAAACTATGACTATGTGGTCATCAGCTGTCAAGATGATATTCCTTTTAAAAGTATTCTCTCCAGATTTTCCATAGCTTTCCTTCCAAAGAGCAAGAATCTTTCCATTTCAAAACTGAAATTGCTGTCTGTGATCTATGAGGCCGGCAACATAAAATATGACACTGCTTTCATTTTTTTCTCTTTCTATTTGTCAAGAAGTGATGGGATTATAGTTGTCATGATCATAGTTTTTTTAAACATTAAGTTTCAAGTCAGCTTTTATACTTTCCTCTTTTACCCTCATCAAGATTCTTCACTTGTCTGCATATCTGAAATTTTTTTATATTTCTCCTGGAAATCTTATTTCAGATATTTAATTCATCTTTACTAGGATTTCATATAATGGTTTCTGCATATGTTAGATAAATAAGGTGAGAGTATACAACCTTGTCACACTCCGTTCCCAATCTTAAACCAATCAGTTATTCCATGTTCATTTCTAACTATTGCTTCTTCATACAGATACAGGTTTCTCAGGAGTTAAGTAAGATGATCTGACACTCTCATCTTTTTGAGGACATGTCAAATATTCTTGTGATCCACACAGTCAAAGGCTTTAATATAATCCATGAATCAGAAATAGATGTTTTCCTGCAACTCCTTTGCTTTCTCCATAATTCAGTGAATATTCACAATATTTAGGTTCCAATCTAGTTCCCTCGTATCTTTGAAAACCATCTTGCACTTTTGGTACTTCTAAGTTCTCATATTGATAAAGCCTACCTTTCAGAATCTTAAGCATAACCTTGCTAGTGTGTGAAATGAGCAATTGTTTGGTAATATAACCTTTTTTCAATTTGCCTTTCTGTAGATTAGAATGTAAACCGATCATTTCCAATTCAGTGGCTGCCGTTGAGTTTTCCAAATTTGCTGGAATGTTGAATGCAACACGTTAATAGCATCATCTTTTAGGATTTTAAATAGCTCAACTAGAATTCTGTCATCTCCACTAGCTTCCTGTTAGCAATGTTTCTTAAGGGCCACTTGACTTCATGCTTCAGGATATCTGCCTCTGGATTAATAACTATGCCACTGTGGTTGTCAGTGATGTTAAGAACTTTTTGATATCATTCTGTATATGCTTGTCACCTCTTTTTAATCTCTTCTTCTGTAACATCCCTGCCATTTTTGCTTAAACCTCAGATTACTCACTTGTTAAATGGGAATGAAAATATATGCAGTATTTAATATGCAGGCATGTTTTGAGCATTGAATGGAATGATTAAAAAAACCTTACAATAGATAAATGTCAATTAAATCCAAACCAAAAATTGAGATTCTTTAAAATCAAAATGGCAAATTAAAATTTAAAATTAAATTAAAAATAAGTTATTGGAAAACACACTGACACAAATTGCTATCATTGATTTAGAGGTAATGTCTTAAAAGGTTTGGATGATGGATGCAAAAAATCAAAAATAGAAAATCTAGAATGATTTTTTTAAACTGAAACAGGAGGAAAGAAACAGAACAACAGCCTTTAAAATCTATGAAGGAATAGGAAAAGGAAAATACTCAAAATAGAGGCCTAAAATTGCCAACTTCACAATGTATAAACACTAAGAAAGGATTGTAGCTTATGATTCTCTCAGTAATGATTGACAAATTGGCAATTCAATTTGTTTAATTTAAACCTAAATGCCCCTCTGTCATCATCAATAGACTTGTTATAGCAATTTTCTCACCTAATTATTTGCTTATGCCATGCTTAGGGCATCCTGAGAATATATTCATGACAAAAACCTATCAAATAATATATATATATATAAATGAATAAATAAATATCATATGTACATACTAAGAAATGAACCAATTTGTATTTGAGATAATTTTCAACATTTGACTTTAATGGTAACTTAGGTACTGCACAAAATGATAAAGGCTATGGACTTTTTTCATTCTTACTAAGTGTCTCCAAAAGTTGCATAGTCACTCAGAACCAAAACTCTAGCAACTTAATAATTAGAGAAATGTTTCACATTCTTGGATACAGTTAGAATTTAACTAGAGGCCTAGTCCTTTCTGGACTCTAGACATCTCATTTATTCATTTCTTGAAGAGAGGAACCAGCTAAGACTTTCCTTCTTCATTATTATTGGCCTAGATTGGGGAAAGTGCTTTGGAAAACAAGAACAACAACAAAATTCTTAAAGACTTAAAAACTTTGATCCACGAAATGGCTAACAATGTTTCAAGGAGACAGATAAAAATGCTCTTCATCTCCTGACAGAAAAATGAGTGACACAAAATGAAAAGTGAGGCACACAATTTTAGATGTGACTTTTTGAAAAGTTTTCAATCTTTTAGAAAATCTGTACAATCTTAAAAATTTCCTTTTTATTATCTTGTTTCTATTGAGAATTTACTTGGGAAGATTTTCTTATCAATAAATAATCATTCATTAAGTGCCTACTATATGACAAGCATATTCTGGAGTCACAAAGTAAAAATGAACATCTCAAAATCAAACTTACATTTTATCAGGCAAAACAACTTGTGGACATATAAATATATAAAAAATAGATAAAATTAAATATCAAATGATTATCAGGAGCCAGGCCAGACCTTAGCATTTACATAGATCAGTTATAACCTCATTCAGTACACAGAGCTTGAGCTGAGTTTTAATATAAGCTCAGTATTCCAAAATATTCAAAATATATTTAAAAATATTCTAAAAATATTCTAAAATACTCAAAAATCCGTTAATCAACCAAAAAAGTTAACTTTTTTTGGTTGGTTAATGGATTTTTGGCAATTTTCTCATTCCTATGTGTAATGATGCTCTATACTCAGCATATGGTAACACTTACACCTGCCACATATAGGAGTACCTACTGCTCCTGATACTGTACATATTATAGGTAATACATTATGAGAACAGCTACCTTTCTTAAATATTAAATTGATTGTTCTGTGAGCATCTTCAATTCAACAGATATGAAAAAATAACTTATTTTTCTTCCCTCTTCCATTTCTGGCAGTCCTCTACCTTCAAAACATTTCTATTATAGTTGAGGGCACCATCTTTGTTCAAAAACCCAGTTGTGTGATCTAATCATTCTGAAGAGGAATATATAACTATACTCAAATGAGTATAAAACTGTGCATACCTTTGATCAAGAAATAGCACTAGTAGGTCAATATTCCAAAGAAATAAAACAAACAAAAGGAAAAGTAACTATTTGCACAAAATATATGTAACTATTCTTTTTGTGGTAGCAAAGAATTAAAAATTAAGATGTCTATCAATTAGGGGGTGACTTAACAAGTTGCTGTGCATGATTGTCTTGTTCTTTAGTTATTTTCAATTGTATCTGGCTCTTTCTGATCACATTTGGAGCTTTCTTTGCAAAAAAAAAATGCTGGAGTGGTTTTTAATTTTCTTCTCTAGCTCATTTTATAGATGAACGAACTGAAAGCAAACTAGGTCATGTGACTTACCCAGCTTCACACAGCTGGTAGGTCTGAGGCTGGATTTGAACTCAGATCTTCCTTATTCTAAGCCCAGGCTCAATTCATTGTTTCACCTATCCACCCTGAGGAAAGTAGGGCTAATATTATTTCTAATTTACATATGAGGAAACAGACTCAGAGAGATGAAGCAATTGCAGAGTCACATCACAAATTTCTGTCAGAGTCAAGACTCAACCCACAGGTTTAGCTCCATCATCATAGTTTTTTTTTTTTTTTTTTTTGCTAAGGCAATTGGGGTTAAGTGACTTGCCCAGGGTCACACAGCTGTTACGTGTCTGAGACCAGATTTGAACTCAGGTCCTCCTGACTTCAGGGCTGGTGCTCTATCCACTGCGCCACCTAGCTGCCCCCATCATAGTTTTTAAATAAAATTTAGAGCTGAAAGGATCTTCAGTGGCCATCTTCAAATCCCTCACTTTTTTACAGATGGAAAAACTGAATCCATAAAGGGGAAAGTATTTTCCCAAGACCACGTGGGCAATACATAAGTTACACAAATAGAATTAGAATCCAAGTTTTATTATTGCAGATACAGTGCTTTTTTTTGTCTTCCACATTGTGCCAGTATGCTTTCCATTACAGTCTGACTGTTCAAGTGATATTGAATAAGGTAATGATAGTCTTCAATGTGAAAGGAATGCTAGAAGAGAAAGAGGTTTTTTTGTGACCGTTTTGAAGCAGTGCTAGGTATTTTAAAAGAGGGATATTTCTTTTTTTTTCTTGCTTGCAAATATTTTTTATTTAAATGTAATTTTTGAGGATGGTAGGTTTTAGATCTTACTGAAGGCAGCAATTTAGTCTTAAAAGGCAGTTTTATCTGTTCCTCTAGCATTTCTATCCAACTTTATTATCTTCAATTACACACCATTTCTAAAGTGTCTTGCTTTTTTCTCGGTTTTCTTGCCCTCCCCCCTCATCTGAAGTTTCTTGATGCAGTATCCTGCTGGAACTAGTTTAAAAGAGCCCTGACCAAGTCATTTGCCTGAATGCTTCTGACACATTCCTCTATTTTTGCCATATTTGTCTCATCAATCCAAGATTTTACATCCAGTAAAAGGGAAGAATTGGCAACAATTGCAGGATTTTTAAAATTTATTTGATTCATTGTTCTTCTCTTACCTTCTTTGCTTAGTCACTTTCTTCCTCTTCCTCAGAGCTATAGAGATCAATGTCATCATCATCTTTGCTATCTGTAACTCCACCACTTCCTGTGCTATCTTCTACATCATAAGGTCCATACTTGCCCAAAGCCTTCTTAATTCTTGGCAAACTTGACTTTTGCTTCCTGTAGGATTTGATATGGCTGTACTACCTGAAAGCCTGGTACAAATTGGTGGATAGTGGGCTTGAGACTGCTTCAAATAGTGCATTGTAATCCTGGGACACACATAGCCCTTGATGTAGCTCTTGTCATCCAAAAAGTTGTTGAGGTGCTACAGGCCTGTGAGTATCTTGAGATTTCCAAAGCTTATGGTGGTGGTGGGAGAGCCTGGGTAAAGGGCAATGAAGGAGAAACTGAGTCTGGTGTAGGAAAGCACTGCTTGCAAACACACTAGTGTTGGACCTGAACTGAAAAAAAAGGGATATTTCAAGGATTGGGGTGGGACAAGATAATGTGGTTTATGAGAGAAAATGTAACCAATAGGAAAGCTACAGTCATTTTCTGAACTGCTATGCTACAGGGTGTTGAGTGTGGTCAGGAAGATGAGATCTCTGGTGTAATGGTTGCCAATTCCTTTTCAGGGCTGCTTCCCACTTTATCCACCTAACTCTTACCTGTGACTCCAAGAACATGTAGTATGCACAGCAGTCACACCCTGGTAAACTGTTTCAGCAGATAGGCTAAACTAGTTGGAGGAAAACTGAGGGGTCTAAAACCTGTTGGTGTGGTGAGGGGTGTCTTTCCCAAGCATGTGAAGACTTCCCTTGGTGGAATGGCATTTGAAAACAATTTGTTTTAATGGCCTTAAAGGCAACTGAAGTAAGTGCTATGGAACACTTGGAGTTTGTTTGGACTTCAAAAATGCCAACATCATGCACTGCATTTTGAGCCCTCACTAGTAATCTTGACTCTGTCGTGCCATTGGACTGGAATAATTCTGGAAGAGAGACTGAGGCCTCCAACTTTGTGCAGCTCTGCTTCAGTTAAATAAAATTTGTGCATAAATTAAGACATCACTCATACCATTTTTTTTTTACCATTTTTACCTGTCTCAAAGTCTTGTGGTGACAGACAAGCGATGAAATAGTAAGTGTGGGTATACTAGATGCTGAAGTTGTAACCTTGCATAGACCATAAGATCATCTCACTGGAAGCAACAGTGAAATTCAGCAGACCTCTGGGTGTCTGAGTAGCCTTTTTAAGGATCACATTGCTCATCTCCTGGTGTGAGGAAGAGGCTGGAAATGGTCCCTTAAAATTGTCTGCTTCCCCAGTCTTGGTCTGTTTGCATCCTACCATCCTCACACTCACTTTGAAGGAACAGTGTGAATAGAAGGTTGCTTATAGAGAAACTTCAGCTCTTGGCTCTGGGCATTTTCTCTGGCTGTCTCCTATGTTGGAATGCTATTTTTTCTTCATTTTTCTTACTGACTTCTTTGGCTTCCTTCAAGTTCCACTTAAAATTCCACTTTCTAAAGGAAGCCTTTTTTTAAATTCTTAATTCCAGTATGTTTTTCCTGTGAATCATTTTCTATTTATCTTATTTGAATTTTCTAAGATGTAAATTATGGGAAAAATATAGACACAAATTCATTTTAAAGGTGATGAACATTATATTCTTTTTACTTGATTCCACTGAATAAATATCCATTATTTATGTACCTATAAAATATATTCTTTAATTGATTTTCTATATTTTTAGAAATACATCCTTTTATACATATTGAAATGATAATTTTCAAGATCTGTGTTGCTTTCTTCACCAACTATGGCATTTGGGTTTTCTTTTCACAATTACAAAAATCCGTCCATATTAGCTTGCTATTTTCCCCATTAGATAATGAGCTTTTTGAGAAAAGCAGCTATCTTTTCCATTTTATCTATCCTCAGTGTTTAGCAAAGTTCTTGGCATATAACAGCAATTTAATAAATGTTTATTGACTTTGCTTTTTGACTAACTGAAGTCAATAACACTGGATTCTAACTCATCTTCTGAAATGTTTATTAACTATTTGTCTTTGGCCACAGCACTTTTCTCTGGACCTAACTTTTCTCCTTTGTAAAATTAGGAAATGAGGCTTAGTGAGCTCTTTTTAGAGTCTAAATATGTGACCTATAATAGTAGCTCTTACTATAAACACAGACATTATTTTAGCTTTCATGATATCCTTCCTTTTACCTATAGTTGGCTGACAACAGAGGTGGAGAAAAATAAGGGTGACATTTAGGACAGTTTGCCTTGTAGCAAGTTCCTTTGGGAATTGGAAAGAAGAAAATTCATTATCAAGGTTACAAGTGTAGAGGAAAAATTAATATAAACCTTTTGAAAAAAATAATATTTCTATTACTTTTAGAGAATTAAGACTATGGCTCATCATCATCGTGCTTGAACTTGACTTTTTTATACTCTAATATGATTTCTTTCCATATTGATAACTGTCCAGTCACAAAATGAACACTTACATATTGTATCTTTGAAATTTCTGAGATGTAAATTATGAGAAAAATATAGACACAAATCCATTGCAAAGGTGACAAGCATTATATCATTTTTACTTGATTCTAGTGAATAAATATTCTTTCTATCCATTATTTATATATCTATAAAATGCATTGTTTAACTGATTTTCTATATTTTTAGAAATACATCCTTTCATACATATTGAAATGATTATTTTCAAGATCTGTGCTACTTTCTTCACAACTATGACATTTGGGTTTTCTTTGCACAATTACAAAAAATCTGTTCATTTTTCTTTTGGTTCTGAAATGCAGAAAAAAATAAAATTTTAAGGTACTATATTACATAATTAGCAATATTTAGGGATCATACCAATTCTCTGTCTCTTTATAGAATCCAGGATTATGTAAGCCCTGGGTATTTTTTTAGAAAGATGGGGGAATAGGGCTTTTTAGCCCATGAGATTTTAGCCAACTCTACCTCAAGAAACAAAAAAATGGCTATAATAAAGCACCTGTAATTTCTCCACCCTTTTTCTAAGGTCTGTAGGATTTGTCATTTCAGCTGAGTTCATATCCGAGGTTGAACCAGGAAAAAAGATTGTCAGACTGTCAAACAGGGAAATTTTGTCTTTGTTTCCCATGATGTTAAATTCTTCAATCTTCTCTGTTTACAGCAGTAGCCCTAGCTTTCTTTCCAATCCCCATTTCTGTCACTCATTGCAGTCCTATTTTTCCTGCATTATTAAAATCTGCTCAAAAGCTATCTTTTATGACTAATAGAAACATTAAGTATTTCTTCCTCAAAAGGTATCTTTGCTTAAACAATGATCAAAGTCTACATTTAAATTAATTAAGATCTAGAACAAAAGTTCCTGAATTGTGGGATGAGATCCCATAGGAATTCACAGAGCAATGTGGAGTTGAAAAATTATGATTTATTAATAGTAAATGTTTGATTTGTATATCTGTTTCATACACCTATATACCTAGAATCATGTAAAAATTTCTCAAGCATAAAGAGGTCATAAAAGAGAGCCAAGATGGCAGAGTAAAGGCAGAAACTCACCCATCCTCTCCCCCAAGCCACTCAAAATTTCTGTAAATAATGACTAAATACATTTTAGAGAAACAGAACACACAAAAAGAGTAGAACATTTTCCAGCTGAAGGCAAATTAGAAGTTCAGCAAAAAAAGATCTATGGAACCAGTGGGGAGCCCAGCCCACAATCCCAGCATAGGCCAGACCAGTGCAGCCCTGGCCCTGGCCCAAGTTCCAGACTTACCCCTGGCTTGACCCCAACATCAGCAAGGCAGGGCCTCTGAATCAGCAGCAGTGCTGGGGGATTCTGGACTTCTTGGATGAGAGACATCAGGGAGGACTTGGAAGATCAATGGAGAGAGTCTGCGGCAATGGGGAGGGATTCAGGAGTGCAGTCTCAGCAAAGGCTGTGACAGCCAGCTGCAGCCTCGCTCCAGCCCCATTCTCAGCTCTGACAATCTGCTATTTTAGCACAACAGATCTTATTACTACAGTGGGGTGGGTTCACTCTTAAGAGCTCCAGGGCAGAAAATAGTGCTTGTGGTCAGGTCCTGAGAAGGATCTCTGAAAACAGCTTGCACAAAATCCCTGAAGGTTGGGACAATGCACCCTTCTTACTGGAAATAGAGCCCTACTTTAACAAAAAGTTAAAAGCCAAGTAATAGGCTAGGAAAATGAGCAGACAACAGAAAAAGTTTCTGACCATTAAAAGTTATTATGAGACAAAGATGATCAAAACGTACACTCAGAAGATGATAGCAAAGTTAAAGCTCTTACATCCAAAGACTCTGAAAAATAAGAATTTGGCTCAGGCCATGGAAGGGCTCAAAAGGGATTTTGAAAATCAAGTAAGAGAGATAAAGGAAAAATTAGAAAAAGAATTAAGAGTGGTGTAAAAGGAAATACAAAAAAAAACTAATGAGAGAAGAATGCCTTAAAAAGCAAAATTGGTAAATTGGGAAAGAGGTACAAAAGCTCACTGAGGAAAATACTTACTTAAAAAACAGAATTGAGCAAATGGAAGCTATTGACATTATGAGAAACCAAGACACAATAAAGCAAAACAAGAAAAATGAAAAATTTCCTTGGAAAAACAACTGCCCTGGAAGATAGATGCAGAAGAGATAATTTAAAAATTATTGATCTACCTGAAATTTATGTTAAAAAAAAGGCTTGGGCATCATTTTTCAAGAAATTATCAAAGAAAACTGTTCTGATATTCTAGAACCAGTGGATAAAATAGAAATGGAAAAAAAATTCACCAATCCTGAAAGAGATCCCAGGAAAATTCTAGCCAACTTCTGGACTTTCTAGGCCAAGGAGAAAATATTGCAAGCATTTAGAAAAAAGCAATTCAAATACATTAGAGCCTCAGTCTGAATAATACAAGATTTAGCAGCTTCATTAAAGGATCAGAGGGCTTGAAATATGATATTCCAGAGAGCAATGCAGCTAGGATGATAACTAAGAATAACCTACTCAGCAAAAGAGTAAAATTCTTCAGAGGAAAAAGTGGTCATTCAATGAAATAGAGGATTTTCAAACATTCATGATGAAAACACCAGAACTGAATGGAAAATTTGATTTTTGAATGTAGGACTCTGGAGATGTATAAGGAGGTAATCAGGAAAGTAGTATCATGAAGGATTTAATAAGGTTTATCTGTTCACATTCCTACATGGGAAGATGATACTTGTGACTCATTAGAACTTTCTCATTATTATGACAGAAGGAATATATTTAGACAGAGGACAAATGAATTAGTTGAATATGAAGGTAAAATATCATTTTTAAAGAGATAATCTTTTAAAAATGATGAAATTAAGAGGTAGGAGAGGAGTGTAGTGGGAGAAAGGTAAAGGGAGAAGTGGAATGGCAGAAATTATCTATAAAACAAGAGGCAAAAAAAGCTTTCACAGTGGAGGGGAAGAGGGGAACAGAGGGTAAGTGAATTTTACTCTCATCAGAATTGGCTCAAAAAGGAAATACCATATATATCTAATAAGGGTGTAGAAATCTATCTTACTTTGCAGGAAAATAAGAGGGGAATGGGATATGGGAAAGGGGGAGGATGATAAAAAGAGGGCATATTGAGGGAGGGAGTGATTAGTACCAAAACACTTTTGAGGAGGGAAAGGGTGAAAGTAGAGAGAGAGAATAAATGAGGGGAAATACACTTAGGAATGGTAATTGTAAAAGGAATTTTGAAGCAAGTTTCTCTGATAAGGACTCATTTCTCATAGAGGGAACTGAGTTAAATTTATAAAAAAAAATAAGAGCCATGTCCCAATTGAGAAATGATCAAAAGAGATGATCTGTGCCCAAAGGGGCTAAAAAAATCCTTTGACTTAACAACACTGCTACTAGGCATGAATACCAAAAGTTTTTTTTTTATTTTTTTGGGAGGGAAATGGAAAATTACTTATATGTATAAAAATATTCAAAGTAACTCTATTTTCAAGGCAAAAAACAAATGGAAATTGAGGGGAAGCCTATAAATTGGGGAATGACTCAATAAACTGTTGTATGTGTTTATGATGGAATATTATTGTTCTGTGGGAAATGGTGAATGGTTTCAGGGAAAAAAAAAAACATCTGGAAAGTCCTCCATAAACTCAAGCAAAGTGATATGTAAACCATGTGCAAAATAATAGCAATGTTCTGGGATGACCAGCTGTAAATGACTTTGCTATTCTCAGAAGTACAATCATCCACAACTAATCTCAAGGATTTATGATGAAAAAACCCTATCCATACCCAGAGAAGGAACAGATTGAGGAATTCTCTCTCTCTCTCTCTCTCTCTCTCTCTCTCTCTCTCTCTCTTAATTTCTCTTAAGGGTTTTTAATTTTCATTTTGGAGGGAAATTTATGTTGAATTTTTTCCCCCACAACTTGATTTTTATGGAAATGTTTTGCATAACTTCACATGTGATTTTGTATGGGGATGGGGATAAGGAAGAGAATCTAGAGGGAAAAAACCCTTAAAATAATTGTAAACAATTTTTTTTTGTTTTGAATGTAATTGGGGAAAATATTAAATAAATAAAATTTAATTTAAAAATGGGATCAAGACAGGAAAAAAGTAGAAGTCATCCTGATATAAAGAACTTAAAGCATCATGTAGGTAGGAAAATGAGAAGCACAAACAGGAAATGGTATAGTACAGGTTTTTTGTTTATTTTGTTTTGTTTTGATTTGTTTTTGAGTATGGATTGCATGGGGAAGAGTCTTTTGCGGTACATCCAGAAAAGACAGTGGTTTGAAGTTATGGAAAATTTTGAACGTCAAGGAAGTAGTTTGAATCTTACCTTTCAGTCAATAAAGAGCTACCAAGTTATTTGAGTGAAAATGTTAAAGAATCAGAACAATGTGGAAGGATCTGGTTTGTTCCTTCTCCTACCTCCTTGATATATTTTTAAAATAATAATGATAATAATAAAAATATATTTTTGAGTGCATGTGTCTGCGTGTATGTTTATATATATATATATATGTATATACATGTTATATATGTATCTATAATTTATCTTAATACACATTGCTTTATGAATCATGTTGGGAGAGAAAAATCAGAAAAAAAGTGAAACATCATGAAAGAGAAAAAAAAACAACAGAAAAAAAGAAATGAACATGGCATGTGTTGATTTACATTCAACCTCTATAGTTCTTTTTCTGGATGTAGATGACATTTTCTGTCCAAATTCTATTGAGATTGTTTTGGATCGATGAACCACTGAGAAGAATCAAATCTTTCATAGTTGATCATGGTATATTCTTGCTGTTATTGTATACAATGTATTCCCAGTTCTGCTTGTTTTGTTCAGCATCAGTTTCTGTAAATCTTTCCAGGCCTTTTTAAAAGCAGCTTGTTCATTATTTTTTATAGAACAATAATATTCCTTTGTCTTTGTATACCACAACTTGTTCAGCCAGTCCTTATCCCTTGACCATTTATCAGTTGGTGAATGATGTGTATTTGTAAAAGTTTGACACAGTTTTTATGTTTTTTAGAAATGATACCCTTATCAGAAACATTGGCTCTTTCTATAATTAGAATTTCTAATTCTAATTCTATAGTTGGAATGATCTCCTCATTTTCTATTTTCTTCATGTAGCTATTTAGACATATAAAATTTCCCCTAAGAACTCTTTTGGGTGTATTCCATAGGTTTTGATATGTTGTCTCATTATTCCCCTTCTCTTGGATGAAATTATGGATTGTTTCTTGTATGTTCTTTAACCCACTCATCTTTTAGAATTAGATGATTTAATTTCTGTTTTGTCTTTTTTTTCCAGAAAAGCCAAAAACCTTATGTGTATTTACAGAGAAACACAAATATATCCTGGGAGACCCTACAACTGGGAGAAACAACCTGAGGGGGCAGAACACTGAAGTTGAAAGAGCTGAATTCAAATTCTGCCTTCCTAGGACACTGGAAGCATGGAGAAGTTGCCAAAGCTCCCTGGACCTCAGCTTCTTCCCTGTGAGACTCAAATCAGATAATATATGGGTAACAGGAGTCTAGCTGTGGAAGCCAGTCCCCAGCAGAGCAGTGGCTACAATTATAGAGTGGAAATGGGAGAGCCTTCTCTGACTGGATGGAGCTTGGGTTTTGGCTGGTATTGCCACCAAGGAGCCACCTTTGGGGACAGCTATGATAGGACTAATTTCACATTTAGACAGGAACTAGACAGGACCAGTTAGCTAGAAATGACCTTCAGTTCGCGAGCCCCCTTCCCTAGGCCTTGGGCATGAGAGGGTAAATTCTGCCCCTAAAATATGGAGGGCTGCACCTTTCCCACCATTTCTGGGATGCCTTACCCTCTCTCCCCTTCCCAAACTACTCTTTCTCCAGCAATCTGGATGAAAGCACTGAAGTCCCGGGAGGCCGAGGCGGCACTGGAATCGAGTTTTCCGATCTTTATCACCATGCTCCTTCCTCATACACTTGTGGTGAATCCAGTCTCAACGGGACTCACACTGCAGTATGGTGATTATGTCACTGTTGCCCTCATCAGTGAGCCTGTTGCAATAGGAACATGTGTCTTCCATGGTGACTGTCACCATGGGGCCTTTGTTCTGTTCCTGGGTGCTGTCCAGGGATTCTGAAAGATTGTTAAATGTGGACCAGATGTCGGTGTCTGAGTCCTCAGCTGAAGATTCCTCCAGGCTGTCCAAATATTCTTCATCTTCACTTACATCATCATTGTACGAGTCTCGATTCTGCAGAAAGAGGATCTTCTGGAACTGCTGATCCCAATCCACCTGGTCCAGATTCACTACCAGGGAGAGCAGGCTTCTCACAAATGAGTTTGTTTTCTCCAGAAGCCCTTGTGTTTGGGGGTGATACACAACGATCAGGTCATACTTCATTTTTATTTCCGCTCCCAAAATTTGATTGAGCTGTTGGACAAACCTGCTGCACCGAGTACTGACTATTCTTTCTGGGAAGCCAAACTGATGTATCAGCTTGAGGATCTACTCTGCAGTCTCCTCGGGGGAGCAGGTCTTCATGGGGGCGACCTCCAACCAGTGGGTGTAGTGATCCACGACCACGAAGATAAAGCAAAGGAAGACGTTTGCTTCATGGACCTCATGAGCTGAAGACCGATGAGGTGGAACAGACCCCTGGCCTGAGCCACAGGGGATAGCTCACTTCTGTATTGGGGGGGTCTTTCTTGGCCTTCAGTGACAAGGGGGGGTCCTTAAGCTCAATTGTCTCACCTTCTTTCTTAGGAGTATCCACCGGCTTGGCTTTTTTTTTTTAAGCTTTTTATTTGTATGACATGTATATGGGTAGTTTCCAAACTTTGATCTTTACAAAGCTTTCCATTACAAATTTTACCCCCCGTCCCCTCCCCTCCCCTAGATGGCAGGAAGTCCACTACATGTTAATAATGTTGAAATGCTTGAGAAGTTATGCAAGAAAAATCCTATCTACAAGAAAAAAAAAATCAGAGAAAGGCAACACAATGCAAGCAAATGTCAATAAAAATCATGAAAATGTTATGTTGTGGTCCATATTTCATATCCCTCTCTCTGGGTGTATATGGTTTTCTTCATTGAATAATTGGAACTGGTTTGAGACAATTCTTTGTTGCAGAGAGCCATGTCCACCAGAATTGATCATCATGTAATACTGTTGTTGCCGTGTATGGTGATCTCCTGGTTCTGCTCGTTTCACTCAGCATCAGTTCATGCAAGTCCCTCCAGGCCTCTCTGAAATCGTCCTGCTGGTCGTTTCTTACAGAGCAATAATATTCCATAATATTCATATACCATAATTTATTCAGCCACTCTCCAATTGATGGACATCCTTTCAGTTTCCAGTTTCTAGCCACTACAAAAAGGGCTGCCACAAGCATTCTTGCACAGGTGGGTCCCTTTCCCTCCTCTAAGATCTCTTTGGGATATAGGCCCAGTAGAAACACTGCTGGGTCAAAGGGTATGCACAGTTTGACAACTTTTTGAGCATAGCTCCAAATTGCTCTCCAGAATGGTTGGATCCATTCACAGTTCCACCAACAATGTATCAGTGTCCCAGTTTTCCCACATCCCCTCCAACATTCATCGTTATCTTTTCCTGTCATTTTAGCCAATCTGACAGGGGTGTAGTGGTACCTCAGAGTTGTCTTAATTTGGATTTCTCTGATCAATAGTGATTTGGAGCAACTTGTCATATGACTAGTGATGGTTTTAATTTCATCATCTGAAAATTGTCTGTTCATATCCCTTGACCACTTATCTATTGAAGAGTGGCTTGAATTCTCATATATATGAGACAATTCTCTATATATTTTAGAAATGAGGCCTTTATCAGAACCATTGAATGTAAAGGTGATTTCCCAATTTGATGCTTCCCTCCTAATCTTGTCTGCATTTGTTTTGTTTGTACAGAAACTTTTTAACTTAATATAATCAAAATTATCCATCTGGTGTTCAATTAGGAGTTCCAGGTCTTCTTTGGACATAAATTTATTCCATCTCCACAGGTCTGAGAGATAAACTATATTACGTTCCTCTAATTTGCTTACAAAGTCCCTCTTTATATCTAGATCATGAACCCATTTAGATCTTATCTTGGTATGTGGTGTTAGGTATGGGTCAAGCCCTAATTTCTTCCACACTAGTTTCCAATTTTCCTAGCAGTTTTTGCCGAATAGTGAGTATTTATCCCAAAAGCTGGGGTCTTTGGGTTTATCGAACACTAGATTGTTAAGGTTATTGCCTAGATTGTCCTGATAACCTATCCTGTGCCACTGATCGACTGCTCTATTTCTTAGCAAGTACCAAACGGTTTTGATGACCGCTGCTTTATAATATAGTTTTAGATCTGGTGCAGCAAGGCCACCTTCATCTGCCTTTTTTTTCATTAATCCCCTTGAGATCCTTGACCTTTTCTTCTTCCAAATGAACTTTGCTACTATTTTTTCTAGATCTGTAAAATAATTTCCTGGGAGTTTGATTGGTATGGCACTAAATAAGTAGATTAGTTTGGGTAGTATTGTCATTTTTATTATGTTTGCTCTGCCTACCCATGAGCACTTAATATTTTTCCAATTGATTAGGTCTGATTTTATTTGTGTGGAAAGTGTTTTGTAATTTAGTTCATATAGTTTCTGACTTTTCCTTGGCAGATAGATTCCCAAATATTTTATCCTATCATCTGCTATTTGGAATGGAATTTCTTTTTGCATCTCTTGCTGCTGAACTTTGTTGGTAATATATAAAAATGCTGATGATTTATGTGGATTAATTTTGAATCCTGCCACTTTGCTAAAGTTGTGAATTGTTTCTAGTAGTTTTTTAGTTGAGTCTCTAGGGTTCTCTAAGTATACCATCATGTCATCTGCAAAGAGTGATAATTTGGTTTCTTCATTACCTACTCTGATTCCTTTTATCTCTTTTTCTTCTCTTATTGCTAAAGCTAACATTTCTAATACAATATTGAATAGTAATGGTGACAGTGGGCAGCCTTGTTTCACTCCTGATCTTATTGGGAATGGTTTTAGTTTGTCTCCATTACATATGATGCTTGCTGATGGTTTTAAATAGATGCTACTGATCATTTTAAGGAAAAGCCCATTTATTCCTATACTCTCTAGTGTTTTTAATAGGAAAGGGTGTTGGATTTTGTCAAAGGCTTTTTCTGCATCTATTGAGATAATCATATGGTTTTTGTTAGTTTGGTTATTAATATAATTAATTATGGTGATAGTTTTCCTAATATTGAACCAGCCCTTCATCCCTGGTATAAATCCTACTTGGTCATAGTGTACTATCCTGGGGATGACTTTCTGTTATCTCATTGCTAATATCTTATTTAAAATTTTTGCATCAATATTCATTAGGGAAATTGGTCTATAGTTTTCTTTCTCTGTTTTCACCCTACCTGGTTTAGCTATCAGCACCATATTGGTCTCATAGAAGGATTCTGGCAGTATACCTTCTGTCCCTATTTTCTCAAATAGTTTGTGTAGTATTGGAATTAATTGTTCTTTGAGTGTTTGGTAGAATTCACATGTAAATCCATCTGGCCCTGGAGATTTTTTCTTAGGGATTTGGTTAATAGCTTGTTCTATTTCTTTTTCTGAAATGGGGCTATTTAAATAATTTATATCCTCTTCTGTTAACCTATGCAATCTATATTTTTGTAGATATTCCTCCATTTCATTTAGATTATCAAACTTACTGGCATAAAGTTGGGCAAAGTAACTCCTAATTATTGCTCTGATTTCCTCTTCATTGGAGGAAAGTTCTCCCTTATCAATCTTGAGACTAGCAATTTGATTTTCTTCTTTCCTTTTTCTTATCAAATTAACTAAAGGCTTATCTATTTTGTTGGTTTTTTCATAGAACCAACTCTTAGTTTTATTTATTAACTCAATAGTTTTCTTATTTTCAATTTTATTAATTTCTCCTTTTACTTTTAGAATTTCCAATTTGGTATTTAATTAAGGGTTTTTAATTTGTTCTTTTTCTAGTTTTTTTTTAATAATATGCCCAATTCATTGATCTTTTCTTTTTCTATTTTATGCAAGTAAGCATCTAGAGATATAAAATTGCACCTTATAACCGCTTTAGCCGTATCCCACAGATTTTGGTATGTTGTCTCCTTATTGTCATTCTCCTGGATGAAATTATTGATTGTGTCTATGATTTGCTCTTTCACCCATTCATTCTTCAGGATTAGATTATTTAATTTCCAATTACCTTTTGGTTTATTTTCTCCTGGCCTTATATTGCATGTGATTTTTATTGCATCATGATCTGAAAAGGATGCATTTACTATTTCTGCCTTTCTGCATTTGATTTTGAGGTTTTTATGCCCTAACACATGGTCAATTTTTGTATAGGTTCCATGGACTGCTGAGAAAAAAGTAAACTCCCTACTGTCTCCATTCAACTTTCTCCATAGATCTATCACACCTAACTTTTCTAACAATTGGTTTATTTCCCTAGTTTCTTTCTTGTTTATTTTGTGGTTTGATTTATCTAATTCTGAGAGAGCAACTTTGAGATCCCCCACTAGTATCGTTTGGCTGTCTATTTCTTCTTGCATCTCTCTTAATTTCTCCCCTAGGAATTTGTGTGCTATTGCACTTGGTGCATATATATTTAGTATAGATATTGCTACATTATCTATGGTACCCTTTAATAAAATATAGTTTCCTTCCTTATCTCTTTTGATTAGATCTATCTTGGCTTTTACTTGATCTGAGATAAGGATTGCTACCCTTGCTTTTTTTTGTTCACCTGAAGCATAATAGGTCCTACTCCAGCCTTTTACCTTCATCCTATATGTGTCACTATGTTTTAGATGTGTTTCTTGTAGACAACATATTGTGGGATTCTGGTTTTTAATCCAGTCTGATATACGCTTCCGCTTTATGGGAGAGTTCATCCCATTCACATTCACAGATAGAATAACTAATTCTTTTTTTCCTGCCATCTTATTTACCCAAGTTATGTTTTCCCCTTTCCTTTCTCCTTTCTCCCTTCCCCCCACCTCAGGACTTTGCTTTTGATGACCCTCTCCCCCAAACAATACTCCACCCTTTAGATCCCTTCCCCCTGTTTTTACTCCTTTCCCCTGATTCTTCTATTTTCCCTTCTATTAGTTTATCCCTTTCTTTTCCTCCTTTCCCTCCCCCTTCCCTCTAGCAACAGACAAGTTTCTATGTGAAATTAAGTGTCTGATATACACTTTTAGAGCCCAACCTGATGAGAGTAAGATTTACACAATGCTCATCTCCCTCCCCTCTTTCTCTCAATTATATTAGGTTTTCTTTGCCTCT
>JAJPUD010002872.1:199194-235609 GCA_023553655.1 Myrmecobius fasciatus
TTAATTTTTTTTTTTTTTTTTTTTTTTTTTTTTAGACAGTGTGAATATCTCTTTAAGGTAGGGGGGAAAAAAAAAAACGGCTGAAATGGCTGGCTGAAGATTTTGCCCTGAGGCGCTTCGGTGATTTAATTTAAGGTGCTGGGCTGGTGGGGGCTAGGACTAAGTCTGAATTAGTCCTTAAACCAGGCAAGTTTGCCAGAGCACCTGCCCCCAATCAGGGCAGAGTGTCCGGAGTGCCTCAGATAAACTCCAGGTGTTTGGAATTTGGAGTTTGGAGTTTGGAGTTTTTTGCCAGGCTGAGCTGAGCTGAGCTGAGTCCCACCTCACTTCCGGCCTCCACCAGAGTTCTCTGACACCCTCTGTCCGAGCTAGACAAACCTGATGTGAAGTTTTTCAGAGATATCTGCAAGCAGTATCCAAATATTTCCTGATTCGTTGACTTGAAGATCAGTTCAGAGGCTTATTTTATTGTTGATTTGAGAGAAGTTTGGAGGAGGACGCAAAGAGTCACCCTTTCACTCCGCCATCTTGGCTCCGCCGCCCCCGCTTGGCTTTCTTGATGGACTCCGTTTCTCCAATCTTATTAGCTCTGGTTTCCTTCTCTGCTAACTTGCCCTTCTAGCATTTCTTATACTCCTTGACCCATTTCCGGGAATCATAAAGCACACTGGGCCAGTAGAAGGACTTGAAAACATTGCTACCAGTCTTGCAGATGCCCAGGTGCCCCAGGTACGAGATGTGAGCTTCTAGGAAGGCTTGTCTCTTCTCCTCCCAAGTAAAAAGAATCTTCTGTTTTTCCCCTGGGCTTTTGTAGTAAAAGAGATTTCTTTCCTGAAAGAAATTAGCCTTCTGAAGAAGCTGTCTTTTTAGAGCCTCCAGGCAAGATGCAGCCTACAAAAGCTGCAGTGCCATGGCCTGCCACTCCCTTTGAAGGGACTTCATCCTTCTGTAGCCTTGGGTGAGAGGAGCCAGATGATTTAATTTCCAATTGGTTTTTAGTCTATCTTTTTCTGGTCCTTTATTGAATGAAATTTTTTATTGCATTATGGTCTAAAAAAGGAAGCATTTAGTATTTCTGCCTTTCTGCATTTGATTATGAGGTTTTTATGCCCTAATACATGGCCAATTTTTGTGTAGGTACAATGTACCTCTGAGAAAAAAAGGTGTATTCATTTCTATCACTATTCAATTTTCTTCAGGGGTCTATCATATTGAGGCTTTCTAGGATCCTATTAACCTCCCTAATTTCTTGTTTATTCTGTGGTTAGATTTGTCTGATTCTGAGAAGAGATGGTTGAAATCCCCCATTAATAAAACTTTGTCTATTTCTTCCTGCAACAGTCTTAATATTTTCTCTAGGAAATTGTATGGTGTACCACTTGGTACATATGCATTTATATAGTCATTACTTTATTGTTTAGGGCACCCTTTATCAAGATGTTCTTTCCTTCTTTTTCTCTTTTAATTAGATCTATTTTTACTTTTGTTTTATCTGAAATGAGAATTGCTACCCCTGCCTTTTTTTTACTTTAACTGAAGCATGATGAATTCTGTTCCAGCTGGAACAGTCTGGAAGCTTGCAGTATTTTTTCCTTGAGATTGTAATTCTGGAGTTTTGCAACAAAGCCTTGGGGCTTTCCTTATGATATATCTTTTTGAAGATGATTGATATATTCTCTCGGTCAGTATTTCCCCCTCTGTTTTTAGAATATTGGTGCAATTTTCCTTAAAAATCTCGTGAAGAATACTAACCTGGCTCTTTTTTTTGGTCATAACTTTCAGATAGGTCAATATTTTTTGAAATGTCTATATTTATATTTCTGGTATGCTTATTTTAATACAAATAACTTTATGAATCATGTTGGGAGAGAACAATCAGAACAAAAAGAAGAAACCATGGGACAGATTTAAAAAAAAGGAAAAAAGAAGTACACATAAAATGTGTTGATTTACATTCAGTCTCCTTAGTTCTTTTTTTGGATGCAAATGCCATTTTCTGTCCAAAATCTATTGAGATTGCTTTGAATCACTGAGCCACTGAGAAGAACCAAGTCTTTCATAGTTGATCATTGCATATTCTTGCTGTTTTGTGTACAATGTATTCTTGGTTCTGCTTGTTTCACTCAGCATCAGTTCATGTAAATCTTTCCAGGCTTTTCTAAAATCAGCTTATTCACCATTTTTTATAGAACAATCATATTTCATTGTCTTCCTCTTCCTATACCACAACTTGTTCAGCCATTCCCCAACTAATGAGCATCTACTCAATTCTTTGCTACCACAAAAAGAGCTGCTACAAATATTTTTGCACATATGGGACTTTTTCCTTCTTTTAAGATTTCCTTGGGATACAGATCTAGTAATGGCATTGCTGGGTCAAAGGGTATGTCAGTATTATAGCCCTTTAGGCATAATTCCAAATTGCTCTCCTGAATTTTTGGATTATTTCACAATTCCACCTACAATGCATTAGTGCAATCTTCTCTCATCCCCTCTAACATTTATCATTATCTTTCCCTCTCATCTTAACCAATTTGAAAGGTGTGAGATAGTACCTCAGGGGTTGTTTTAATTTGCATTTCTCCAATCAATAATGATTGGGAGCATATTTTTTCTTATATAATTATAGATGGGTTTAATTATCTCATCCGAAAATTAACTGTTCATATCCTTTGACTTTATCAATTGGGAATGATTTGTATATTACAAATTTGACACGGTTCTTTTTATATTTTAGAAATGAGAGGGGTGGAGCCAAGATGGCATAGAGGACACATATTTCTTTCTGAACATTTCCCACGACTCTCAGACTAACTACCAAATGTAGCCTCTGAATTAGTTCTGGAATGGCAGAACCCACAAATGTTGGGAGTGCAACAAATTACCAGCAGAAGATAATTTTCGAAGATCTCCAAAAAAGGTCTGTTTCAATCAGGCAAAGAGGGAGGCAGGTCAAGCACAGACACCAGTGCAGGCAGCACACAGTCCTGAGGCTGTGTGGGCTCCACACACAAGTGAATCTATAAGAAGGAATCTACAGCAGTGTTGGCTACTCTGCGCTGGTTGCAAGGCAATAGATCAGCAGAGAAGTTATAAAACATCCAACACAAGCAAAGGTAAACAGTGAACCCCAAAATGCCAGAATTTCACAGGACCTGGCAATGCCCACTAAGCACCTCAAGTCAGTCAGCACTGACTCAGTGCACCCATTGCCACTTTTAAGGAAGTTCGGACAATGTCTCTTGCCCTAAAAGCAGATCTCAATTAAAAAAATGAGTAAAAAAGCAAAAAGAATTCTGATCATAGATAGTTTTTATGCTGAAAGAGAAGAACAGATTTCAAACCCTGTGGAGACTAAAAGCAGCTCGTCTCCAGATGAAGCCCCAAAGGGGGATATAAATTGGTCACAAAAGGCTCTCCTAAAAGAAATTAAAAAGGATATTAAAAAGACTTCAAAGTAAAATGAGGAAAGGAAATGAGAACTTTGCAAGAGAGTTTGGAAAAGGAAACACAGAAAATATTTGAAGAAAATTCATTGCAAAATAGACAGTGAAATGGAAAAATCACATAACTCCTTAAAATAGATTTGACAAAATGGGAAAAGAAAACAACTCCCTGAAAAACAGAATTTGTGAAATGAAAAAAAAATCCATAGAATAAAAGAACTCATTTAAAAATTCAACTGGGAAAATAGAAAAATAACTAAAAAAAGGTAACTGAACAAAATAATTCATTAAAAATCAGAACTGAACAAATGGAAATAAATGATTCAATGAAACATCAAGAATCAATCAAGCAAAACCAAATAAATAAAAAAATAGAAGAAAATATAAAATAGCTACTTGTAAAAATAATTGACCTGGGAAACAGATCTAGGAGAGACAATCTAAGGATTATTGGACTCCCTAAAAATCACGTTTTAAAAAAAAAAAAGAGCCTAGACATTATTTTTCAGGAAATCATCAAAGAGAACTGCCCTGATGTCCTAGTATCAGAAGGTAAAATACCCATGTAAAGAATTCACCAAAGACTTCCTGAAAGAGAGCCTAAAATTAAAACTCCAAGGAATATTGTGGCTAAATTTAAGAACTATCAGACCAAGGAAAAAATATTGCAAGCAGCCAGAAAGAAACAATTCAAATACCAAGGAGCCACAATAAGGATTACCTAGGGCCAAGCAGCTTCCACCTTAAAGAATTGAAGGGTGTGGAATCTGATGTTCTGAAAGGCAAAGAAACTTGGAATCCAGCCAAGAATAAACTACTTCACTAAACTGAATATTTTCTTTCAGGGAAGAAGATGGACATTCAATGAAACAGGTGAATTCCATTTATTTCTGATGAAAAGACTAGAGCTGAACAAAAAATTTGACCTCCAAATATAGCACTAAAGAGAAGCATAAAAAGGCAAACAAAAAAGAACTTTTGAGAATGGTATCTCTGTAATGGGTATACATAGAGAGTGCATGTATAATTTTATTTTACTGTCATAATATAAAAAATAAACTAGAGGTGGAAAGGGAATTGTACTGGAAAAAGGGGGAAGTGGAGGTAAAATGAGGGAAATTATATTTCACGAACATGCAAAAAAAACCCACATTATAATTGAGGGAAAGAAGGGAGGGGGATGAATATTGTGTGAATCTTACTCTCATCAGATTTGGCTCAAAGAGAGAATATTAGACATATTTGGTTTCACAGAGAAACATCTCTCACTTTATAGGAAAGTATAGGGGAAAGGGGAAAAGGGAAGGGTAAGGTTAATAGAAGGGAAAACAGAAATAGTAGAGGGATGTTATAAGAAAGGGTGAGACGTTCTAAAGGGGGAGGGTTGCTTGAGACAAGTGGTGCTCATAAGTAAACTACTGGAGAGGAAGGAAAGGGAAAAAAGGAAGGAGAAAAGTATAATTTGGGGTGAATAAGATGGTGGGAAATACAGAATTAGTAGTTTTAACTGCAAACATGTATGGGGTGAACTCTCTCATGAAGGGGAAGTGGATAGCAGACTGGATTAAAAGTCAAAACCCTACAATATCTTGTTTGCAAGAAACACACTAAAGCAGAGTGATAAATACAGAGTAAAGGTTAAAGGCTGGAGCAGAATCTATTATGCTTTAGGTGAAGTAAAAAAAAAGGAGGGGTAGCCATCCTGATCTCTCATCAAACAAAAGCAAAAAAATGATCTAATTAAAAGAGATAAGGAAGGAAACTATCTTGCTAAAGGATACCAAAGATAATGAAGGAATATCAATACTAAACACATATGCAACAAGTTGTATAGCATAGAAATTCCTAAAGAAAAAATTGAGAGATCTGCAAAAAGAAATAGACAGTAAAACAATAATAGTGGGAGATCTCTACCTTACTTTCTCAGAATTAGATGAATCAAACTACAAAATAAATAAGAAAGAAGTTAAGGAGGTAAATAGAACACTAGAAAAGTTACGTATGATAGATCTTAGGAAAAAAATGAATGGAGACAGAAAGGAGTGCACTTTATTCTTAGTAGTTCATGAAACCTGTACAAAGAATTGGCTATATATTAGGGCATAAAGACCTCAAAATCAAATGCAGAAAGGCAGAAATAGTAAATGCATTTTTTTTCAGATCATGATGCAATAAAAATCACATGCAATATAATGCCAGGAGAAAATAGACCAAAAGTTAATTGGACATTAAATAATCTAATCCTAAAGAATGAATGGATGAAACAGCAAATCATAGACACAATCAATAATTTCATCCAAGAGAATGACAATAATGAGACAACATACCAAAATTTGTGGAATATAGCCAAAGTGATTATAAGAGGAAATTTTATATCTCTAGATACTTACTTGCATAAAATAGAGAAAGCAAATATCAGTGAATTGGACTTACAACTAAAAAAGCTAGAAAATGAACAAATTAAAAACCCTCAATTAAATTTTGAATTTAGAATTAGAAATTCTGAAAATAAAGGAGGAGATTAATAAAATTGAAAATAAGAAAACTATTGAATTAATAAGTATAACTAAGAGTTGGTTTTATTAAAAAAACGCAAATATAAATCTTTAATTAATTTGATTAGATAAAGGAAAGAAGAAAATCAAATTGTTAGTCTCAAAAATGAAAGGGGAGAACTTTCCACTAATGAAGAGGAAATTAGAGTAATAATTAGGAGTTATTTTGCCCAACTATGTGCCAATAAATTTGATAATCTAAATGAAATGGAGGAATATTTACAAAAATATAGATTGTCCTGGTTAACAGAAGATAAAATAAATTATTTAAATAGTTCCATTTTAGAAAAAGATATAGAAAAAGTTATTAATTCCCTAAAAAAAAATCCCCAGGGCCAGATGGATTTGCATGTGAATTCTACCAAACATTCAAAGAACAATTAATATCAATACTATATAAACTATTTGAAAAATATAGGAAAAGGAGGAATTCTATCAAATTCCTTTTATGACACAGATAAGGTGCTAATAGCTAAACCAGGTAGGATAAAAATAGAGAAAGAAAATTATAGACCAATTTCCCTAATGAATATTGATGCAAAAATCTTAAATAAAATATTAGCATCAAGATTACAGAAAGTAATCCCCATGATAATACGCTATGACCAAGTAGGATTTATACCAGGAATGTAGGGCTGGTTCAATATTAGGAAAACCATCAACATAATCAACTATATCAATAACAAAACTAACAAAAATCATAGAATTATCTCAATAGATGTAGAAAAAGCATTTGATAAAATTTAACACCCATCCCTATTAAAAACACTTGAGAGTATAGGAACAAATAGAGATTAAAGGAATTAGAGAAGGTCATGAGGAAACCAAATTATCATTCTTTGCAGATGATATGAGGTTATACTTAGAGAATCCTAGAGAATCAACTAAAAATCTACTAGAAATAATTCTCAACTTTAGCAAAGTTGCAAGATAAAAAATAAATCCACATAAATCATCAGCATTTTTATGTATTACCAACAAAGTCCAGCAGCAAGAGATACAAAAAGAAATTCCTTTCAAAATAACCATTGATAGTATAACATATTTGGGAATATATCTGCCAAGGGAAAGTCAGGAACTATGTGAACACAACTACAAAACAGTTTCCACACAAATATAATCAGACCTAATCAGCTGGAAAAATATCAAGTGATCATGGGTAGGCTGAGCGAATATAATAAAAATGGCAATACTATCTAAATTAATCTACTTATTTAGTGCCAAATCAATCGAACTACCAAGAAATTGTTTTATAGATCTAGAAAAATTGTAACAAAGTTCACCTGGAAGAATAAAAGGTCAAGAATCTCAAGGGAATCAATGGGAAAAAATGTTAATGAAAGTGGCCTACCTGTACCAGACCTAAAACTATATTATAAAGCAGCAGTTATCCAAAACCATTTAGTACTGGCTAAGAAATAGAGTAGTCAATCAGTGGAATAGGTTAGGATCACAGGACAAAATAGACAATAACTATAGCAGTCTAATGTTTGACAACTCAAAGATCCCAGCTTTTGGGATAAAAACTCACTATTTGACAAAAACTGCTGGGAAAATTAGAAACAAGTTTGGAAGAAATTAGGGCTTGACCCACGCCTAACACCACATTCCAAGATAAGATTTAGACATAAAGAGTTAAATTATAAGCAAATTAGGAGAACATAGGATGGTTTACCTCTAAGATCTGTGGAGAAGGAAGGAATTTGTGTCCAACAAAGAACTGAAACTCATAATTAAACACCAGATAGATAATTTTGATTATATTAAGTTAAAAATTTCTTGTCCAAACAAAACTAATGCAGAGAAGAGCAGAAGGGAAGCAATAAATGGGATCAGCAAGATGATTTCAGTGAGGTCTGGAGAGGTTTAGATGAACTGATGCTAACTGAATTGAGCAGAACCAGGAGATCATTATACATGGCAACAAGAAGATTATGTGATTATCAATTCTGATGTATGTGGCACTCTTCAACAATGAGATGATTCTAACCAGTGTCAATTGTTCAGTCATGAGAACTATATCCCAGAAAGAGAGGATTGTGGGAACTGAGTATAGTTCACAATACAGCACTTTCACTCTTTTTGTTGTTGTTTGCTTGCATTTTATTTTGCTTCTCCTTTTTTTATTGGTCTGATTTTATTTTTCTTGTGCCACATGATAATTTTATAAATATGTATGCATATATTGGATTTAACATATATTTCCACCATGTTTAACATGTATTGGACTGTTTTTATTGGAGGGTATGGGGAAGAGAGGAAATTGGAAGAAAAAGTTTTATAAGGGCTAATATTGAAGGATTGTCCATGCATATGCTTTGAAAAATAAAAAAGTTTTAATTTAAAAAAAGGGGAAAAAAGATATGAGGCCTTTATCAGAAATACTGGTTGTAAAGATTTTTTCCCAGCCTTGTACTTCCCTTTTAATCTTGTTTATTTTTAATTCAATGTAATCAAAGTTGTCTATTTTGCCTTTCATAATGTTCTCTAGTTCTTCTTTTTCATAAATTTAGGTCAATGATTTTTTTTTGCTTTTTGCTGAGGCAATCGGGGTCAAGTGACTTGCCCAGGGTCACACAGCTAGGGAATGTTAAGTGTCTGAGACCAGATTTGAACTCAGGTCCTCCTGACTTCAGGGCTGGTGCTCTAACCACTGCACAACCTAGCTGCTCCAGGTCAATAATTTTAAAATTGTCTCTTCTGCATTTATTTTCCAGGTTGGCTTTTTTCCCCCAATAAGGTATTTCGCATTTTCTTCCATTTTTTCATTCTTTTTATTTTGTTTAATTGATTCTTGCTATCTCACAGTCATTAACTTCCATTTGTCATGTTCTAGTTTTCAATATGTGATTTTCTTCAGTTAGCTTTTGTATCTCTTTTCCCATTTGACTAATTCTACTTTATAAGGAGTTGTTTTCTTCAGTTTTTTCCCTTCCTTGTCCTAGCTGTTGATTCTTATGCATACCTTTTGTTTCTTTTCTCATTTTTTTTTCTTCTGCCTCTCTTATTTGCCTTTTAAAGTCTTTGATGAACACTTCACAGAAAGCCTCTTAGAGCTTGAGACCAATTCATATCATTCTTTGAGATTTCTTCTGTGGACATTTTGATCTCTTCTGAGTTTGCGTTTTAGTCTGCCCTGTCCCCATAGTAGCTTTTTTATGGTCAGGGTTCTGTTCTGTTTCTTGCTTATTTTCCTTCCTCTGTTTTTTTTTCTTTTCTTTTTAAAATTTTATTTCCTCTGTTTTCTTTTACTTTTATGGTTGAGTTCTGCTGTTGAGGTAAAATAGGGCACTCTCCCAAGTTTCCTGTGCAGCTCTAAGCCTTGACTTTGAGCACAGGGGCTCCTTGTATTAGTTGGGTAGCTTTGCTTTCTCTGATCAGGAAAACAGCCTGGTTTTCCAGTGTTTGCCTTCAGAGCTGGGACTGGAAGTTGCCCCACTAATTTGCTTTTTTGCTGAGACAGGAGTGAAAGTTTTAGTTGCTGATTTGCTGTGTTTAAGACCATTTCATCCGCTTTTCCTGAGTCTTTCTGAGCTGGGATGAACATCCTTTTCACCTCAGTGAGAATGACCTTTCTTGAAGTTTTTCCAGTGTATCTTGAGCTGTAGAATGATTTCATTTTATTAGACTCTGTTCAGAGGCTTGGTTTCATTTGGTTTTCCAAGATAACTGGGAGAGCTTGAGCAGCTTCCTGGCTTTACTCTGACATCTTGGATCCAGCCCTGAGTCTTAGTAAATTCTTTCTAAATTGAAATGATTGGTGCAAAATAGATTCACTTTTCCAAGTTTGGCCTGTAATGCAAACTATCAAATCTTTCTAAAGCTTCAATGTGTTTTTTTTTCCTTATAGTCTCATGTTATTTTGTATATATTGCACTAAGTACAATAAATAAATAATTGATTTAAAATAAGCTCAAAACAAAAGCAAAAATAAATAACCTCCCCCACCAAAACATAAAATTTGCAGATTTTACCAATATGCCCTTCACCAATATCTTAAAACCATCAGGAAGAACATTAAAAAAAAACTATGCAAAGCTGCATAATTATTTCAATATCTTTTAATTATATAAATATCATATTTATTCTTTATGTTTAGGTTTAAGCAATTGTACACCCCCACCCTAACAAATCCCTTTGATTTGTCACCATTTCCTTTTTTGGCTGGTTTCCTGAGGTAAAGAATGTTTTATTATTATTATTATTATTATGTTTATAGTGTCTAATATAAAGTTTGTGCTTCACAAATGATTGTCACTTGGGCCCTACATTCAGAGTTGTAATTGATTTCGGCACTTGGGATTTTTTGCTTCACCTTCCCTTTCTCTTCTAAATTTTGTTGTACCCTATAATTCTATTTGGAGAATAGAATTGTCAATGGAGAAATATTGTACTGGATATCCCAAGAATTTGACTGCATATATAAACTATTAAATTTAAAATTGTTTTGGGGGGGAACCCTGTATGTGGTACACCTTAAATCTCTTCTTGTGGGTAGAAGATGAGCTCTATTTTAAATATTGCTTCTTTAAATTTAAAAATATATGACTAGAAAGCATGAGATGACTGCATAATAATCTCAACCATAAATGCATTACTACATTATACAGATATTTATATAAACACACACATATACCATACATAGATGACTATATGCACATAAACACATATAATTATATATGTGTATGCATACAGCTGTGTATAACATAAGCACATGTATTCATATAGATATATCTACATCTAGATTTATATATATTTATATTTATATATATGTGCACACCCATATGTTCTATTCTTTTAAAACTCTTTGCTACCTATAAAGAAACTTATTCAGGGATAGCAGAAAATTGGGGGAAAAGATAGAAAGATATTGTGAGAAACATCAGTAGTCATGAAGTATGCTTTCTTTAAATAAAATCAGTGAGCACTATGGATAAAACAATGAGAACATGAACAAAAAAACAACCCTCTATTGCTGGTCCTTTCTTTTCTTCTTTTGTACTTTCTCCTCACAAATCTATCTTTGCTTTTTCTTTTCTGCTCTTGTGATTACAATATTCAAACATTTTGTGGTGGTTTCATTAAGAAAAGAAAACATTATAATTGAACACAGAGTAAAAGATCAGTTTCTAAACAGCTAAAAAGATGTTAGCATCACTAAGACAACTCAAATTATTTTGATAATTTAATACATTGTTTTGTTATCAACCACAGTCAGTCCTGTAACATTTAAAACAAAGTTTGAATCTGAAATGAAAAATTTGGTATTTTTATTTTGTTTTTGTTTGTAAATTCAGCTTTTGAATTGTATTTTCATCCTAAACATATAGATATCTAGCTAGGATTGTTATATAGTAAGTAGAAAATTTTTGCTTAATGTATTCACAGAGTTTATAATTCAAAATTCTAACTTTTACAGGGGTGGTGTGTCATTTTACATTTCTGAGAAATAGATTAAAAATGAGTAAGCTTCATGTTTCCACTCTATGGTGTGTTATTTTTAAAGTGAACTACTCTGTTTTTATTAATATGTTGATCAATGATAATTTATTCATTACTTACTGTGCAAAAAGGCAACCTGTAATAGTGGATAGATTGCCTTGTAGTAAGGAAAGCCAAGGTTTCTGGTTCTGACACATTATAGCTGTAGGAACTGGGCAAGTTCTAAGTCAGATGTATCAGACTAACATTTTTCATTCTTTCCTTCTTTCCCTCTTTTCTTCCTTCCTTCTTTCCTTTCTTCCTTCTTTCCTTTCTTCCTTCTTCCCTTCTTTTCTTTCTTCCTTCATCCCTTCTTTCCTTCCTCCCTCCTTCCCTTCTTTCCTTTCTTCATCCTTCCTTTCTTCCCTCCCTTCCTTCCTTCCTTGCTTCATTCTTCCCTCCTTTCCTCTCTTCCTTCCTTCCTTCATTCTTTCCCTCCTTTGTTCCTTCATTCCTTCCTTCTTTTCTCCCTTCTTATTACTAATTACCACTTTCCTCACTTATTAAGCTTATCACCAGGACTTGAAGCAGGAAGGTAGATAAAAGTGAGATTAAGTTTATTTGCAAGTAGGCGTTGACATAGAGATATAGCCAGAAATTCTAAATATCATCTTGCCTGCTAGAAAACATTTCTTCTTATATTTTGACCAGTCTACCTATTCAGGTCTAAATTGGCTTTATTGCTGACTGAAACTTCACTTTCTACTTTCATATTTACTTATAAAATTCTCCTAGAAAAATATATGCCCTCTACTCCAACTCTATAAAAGCCTTGTCTGCCTGTACCTTGAACACAATCATAAGTAGGATAGACCAACTCATATTCAGGGTGAAGGGTTTCTATGGTGCTGAAAGCATTTGCAATCCTTCAGAAACCTATAAACAACAGAGTTTAGCATAATTCCTCTGAGTAAACATATTCCAGACAAATTCCACTCTGCCTCTGTCCCCAAGTCCTGTTTTGTTATCCCTCCTCCTGCTTTCCCAGCAAAACAAGGAATTGTTGCCTGTTTTTTGTAGTGATTATGCATTGATAAGACGATGGGGCTTTAGAGTAGATGTGATATTCTTCACTCCCATCCTTTGCACTCTTCTTCTCTATCCCTACAGTCTCAGGTTCATGAATTTTGAAATTTTGTGGATCTGACTTCTCTTCGTTGATATCATAATAACTTTGAATAAAACTTATCTGGAGGATGGAGTAAGATATAGTTAACAAGAATCCCAGAATACTTTACTGAAATTGAAGGGATTTGGGGAAAAGTGACTAGCAGGATTGCCAACATGTTTGGAGAAATCGCCCTGCTTAATTGATACTGATGATTTATCTCTATGTCCTCCCCAGAAGAGAAGAAGGAAATATTCATCTGTAGTGTTTTCTTCTCCCCTTATCTATATGTGGGGGAAAACTGACTAAATAAATGGCTATTCCTCAACAAAATTACTCTAGATATTCTCCTTTTAGCCTTGTTCCTCAATCCCTCTTTAAACATGAATTTGAAGGCATAGTGTTGGTTTTACTGCCCCATACAAATACTGCCACTTTCTGTTTTTACTTCATATTCTGCCTATGACTACCATTTAAGTAATTTGTTTAATCTGCTAAACTCAGAATACCATGACCTTATACTTTAATTTAACTAATCAAAAGACTGAATCTTAAGATATGGTTAGCCTCTGTATATCTCTGGGCTGCCACATTCATACATATCTGACATTAGAGGGCTTGCTTCACTTCACTTCAATACAGTGTTCTGACTATAACCATATCTGAAATATTGGATAAGACATTACTCTTTTAAATAAGATCTTTCAGGGATATATTTTTACAAGAATTTGGGCACTTATTCCTCAGTCACTCCTAGGTAGCCACTGTTCATCATTAAATTAGCATAGATCCCAGGCACAAGTCCTTAAAGCAACTATCTAAAAATCACCTGCCATAAATTCAAGGCCTGTAGTTGGAGAAAGGCTTTGTTCATGGCATGATTCTTCTGCAGTTGTTGGAGTGAATTGATATAAGTTTCAGTGACTACAAACTGTTGTGTTCATTTTGGAATATAATTGAGAAGAACATAATATCAGAAAGCTGAGAAACATTTGTTAATATGTGAGTCTGAGTGGGGAAAGAGAAAGATGCTGAGGAGAGGGGTTTTTAAATCTTGTAGAAAAAATTTATACACACACACACACACACACACACACACACACAATGTCAAAATATGCCTGACAGGAAGCCCATGTTTTGATCTTAAAAGCACCTACATAGCACAAAAGCAGGCAAACTCTTGAGTGGTTTGAAGCCCATGTACTGTCAGGCTTTCCATCCCATCAATTGTTTGGGAAAGAAAGACTTCTATGGAGTCAGAAAGAATCTCAAAGGCAATGCTGTTGGCTGACAGAACAACACATCTTCCTATGACATCAAAAACAAAGGTAGAATGGAAGGGGTGATGGAAGCCACATTGGGGAGGGGGAATAGGCAGAAGAAAAGGTCAGGACAAAAATCTCCTTTGGGTTGTTTCTTTATATGTGTTAATATGAGTAAATTCACAATGTTTTGATGCGGGTGACTGAAAAAAGATAGTTGTATGCAGGCAGAACCTTAATGTGAGTAAAGTGGCAATGTTCAGATCACTGTATGAAGCTGAATAAAGCGTCATTCAGGGAGGGGAGAAAGGTCTTTCCTCTAATGCATCCAAGAGACCCTAGTTTTATAGCTCCTTCTGTTGAAGTGCAAGCATAAGGGGACTAAAAACCTTCCCTAAATTACATGCAATTTGACAACATGGAGCTGTTTGTGGACCAGTACTCCACTGGCTTTTTAGCTGTCATATGTGGTTCATGATTGCTTGTGAAAGAATTGTTTTAGCACTCACTAACCAGTCGAGCTGATATGGAAGAATATTTCAATCAAGACAAAAAAAAAGAGAGAGGTCCTTTTTGAAAACTCTTAATTCCAACCAGCTGCCTGCAAAGTGACCTTCTCAAACAATGAAATTGCCTCATTTAGTTTTTCCCCTCTTTATTATGCTTCTTTCTGTCCTCATCACTAATCTCTGATTATCGGTTATACATGTGCATCAAGTATACTCACCAGTTCTATCCTGCTTAGGTATTTGCCATCATTTACTTCAATTTTTTATTTTAATGTCAGCTTGGAATTCTAAATACAATTAAATATCTTAAATAAGTTGTTGAAAATTTGAGTCAAGTCCTTTGTTTCTTATATTGCTTAGTGTGCTAGTTAAGTGAAAAATGTCTTAATAGATCTACCAAGTCTAGATTCTTTCTCTCTACATATATAGATATATCTAAATAATTCTCTATATCTGTCTATCAATCAATCTATCTATTATCCATCTATCCATGTCTACATATAAGCTCCATTTAAGTAATGATGGAAGATTAGCTATCATTCTAAATGGAAAGATGCTTATTTGATCCTAAAGGGGAATGTTTTGCCATGTTAATTACAAAAACACATTTTAATAGTATTGTTGTCATTGACTGTGTTAACAAGAGTGAAATTAAATCTGCAAATGTTTATTTCATGTCCACTGTATGCTAAGTCCGGTGCTAAGTACTGAGCACAAACAAAAAAAAAAAAATGTCAAAACAGTTCTTGACCTCAAGAAGCTTACATAGTATTTTTAAACTTTCTTCATTTTGAAACCTGTTTTTTTAACCATTAAAAAGTTGAGGGGCAACTAATCTTGCTTCTTGAAATTGCTACTTATCCATTTGTTATTTGGTACATATTAAGAAACGAGTAACAGTATATCAAAGTAATAATGAGAAAATACAGGCTACAATATATATATATAGCTTATTTCTATCTGAGACCAAAGTAACCAACTATTAAAAAATCAAATCAGTGGGAAAAGAATAGGATGTTTTCTATGTATGAAATTTCAGTGGATTGTAATTTTTTTCATTTTTAGTTTGTTAACTAGGCATTTTAGGAAATTTTATTCTAAAATCCCATCATGGCATGGAGGGGTAAGTTCATAATACTATTTTAGTGGAATAAGACTTGGCAGGTTCTACTGCGTTGTTCAGATTTTAAATATAGTTCTGATAAGATATTATGACTATTTGTACTCAAAAAAAATCTAATTTAGAATAGAGATATATTAATGATAGATTGAATACTTGATGATGAATTTTCCTCCATAAAAAAGAGAAGTAAAACATACCCTTCAGACTTGTGCAAGTACCTTCAATTTCTATATTCTTTTTTTTTTTTTACAAGAGGGACAAAAAGAGATCATCCCAGTTTTCCCATATCCCCTCCAACATTTGTCATTTTCTTTTCCTGTCATCTTAGCCAATCTGAGAGATGTGTAGTGGTACCTTAGAGTTGCTCTAATTTGCATTTCTCTGATCAATAATGATTTAGAGAACCTTTTCATATGACTAGAAATGGTTTCAATTTCTTCATCTGAAAATTGTCTATTTATATCCTTTTATCAATTGGAGAATAGCTTGAATTCTTATAAATTTGAGTCAATTTTCTATATATTTTAGACATGAGATCTTTATCAGACCCCTTGAATGTAAAAATTCTTTTCCCAGTTTATTTTCTTCTAATCTTGTTTACATTGGTTTTATTTGTACAAAAATTTTTAACTTTATCTAAATCAAAATTATTTATCTGGTGTTCAGTAATGGACTCCAGTTCTTCTTTGGCCACAAATTCCTTCCTTCTCCACAAAACTGAGAGGTAAACTATTCTATGTTCTTCTAATTTGCTTATAATATTGCTCTTTGTGTCTAAATCATGAACCCATTTTGACCTTATCTTGGTATATGGGGTTAGGTGTGGGTCAATGTATAGTTTCTGCCCCATTAGTTTTCAATTTTCTCAGAAGTTCTGTCAAATATTGAGATCTTATCATAAAAACTAAAGTCTTTGGGTTTATCAAATATTAAGTTACTATAGTCATTGACTATTTTGTCCTGTGAACATAACCTATTTCACTAATCAATTACTTTATTTTTTAGCCTTGAAATTATCCCTTGAAATTCTTGACCTTTTGTTCTTTCAGATGAACTTTGTTATAATTTTTTTCCTAGATTTATAAAATAATTTCTTAGGAGCTTAATTGGTATGGCATGGAATAAGTAGATTAATTTACGTAGTATTGTCATTTTTATTATATTGACTAAGCCTACTCATGAGCACTTGATATTTTTCTAATTTTATCCGACTTTATTTGTGTGGAAAGTGTTTTGTAGCTGTGCTCATGTGTTCATGACTTTGCGTTGGCAGATAGACTCCCAAATATTTTATATTAATGTTAGTTATTTTAAATAGAATTTCTCTTTGTATCTCTTGCTGCTGGACTTTGTTGGTAATATATAAAAATGCTGATGGCTTATGTGGATTTATTTTGTATCTTGCAACTTTGCTAAAGTTGAGAATTATTTCTAGTAGATTTTTAGTTGAATGATTCTCTAGGGTTCTCTAAGTATAACCTCATATCATCTGCAAAGAATGATAATATGGTCATGAGGAAACCAACAAGATTATGCAATGATTAATTTGTTGGACAAGACTCTTTTGAGCAGTGAGATGATTCAAGGAAATTTCAATAGACGTGCTTTATTTTCTTTTTTGATGTAATTTTTCTTGGGTAGCATGACAAATATGAAAATATGTTCAGAAGAATTGAACATATTTAACCTATATTGGATTGTTTGCTGTCTAGGAGAGAAGGGTGTGAAGGGAGAGAGCGAGAAGAATTTGTAACACATGGACAAAATATAAAGACTTTAAAATATCTGTAAATTTTTTATGATAAACTCATCTATCAACAATAGAAGCTGTAATATTTGATTTCTAGCATGACAGATCTTGGTGTATTTCAAGAAAATAGAAATGAAATTTATAAAAATGATTGAAAAGAAGTGGTTGGGTGTATTCTTCTCAATAAATACATGAGATCTGCTGGATTGCTCAGCTCTTCTATCAAAGGTTTTTTTTTCTAAATAAAAGTACCATTTGTAAAAACTACATATTTTTAATAATAATAATGATTTTTTTTACAAGACAATTGGAATTAACTGACTTGTCCAGGTCACACAGGAAGTTTGAATTGAAATCAAGTCCTGCTTCCTCCAGGGCAGGTGCTCTATCTATGGTGCCATCTAGTTTCCCCAAGGCCCATCTTTTTCTTTTTTTTTTTTTTTAAGCAACAATATTCACATCACATTAACAAATCAACAATAAGCTCCTGCTATGAAAAAAGCTGTGTGCTAAGATCTCCAAAAACGAAAGTATTGTTCGCAGAAGCAAGAACAAAACTATAAAACAAAGCAAAACATCTTATAGTTGTAATTACAAGGAATTACTCTGTCCAGAGAGTTAAGGTTACATATCATCCAATGGCAATGGAGAGACACAGAGTGTCCAAGAAGGCTTTAATATAGTACTAATGAAGAATGGACCAGTAAAAGAAACATAAATTATTTTAGTATGGAGATGTGGATTTGGGAAAGAAGATATGAAAGTCATACAGTAAGAGTGAAGATTATTGAACAACTTGTATTTTATTGATATGCACTAAATGTAAAAGTCCTATGGGAAAGTTTCTGATGGATTAGATAAGTTTCTTTATAAATATTTATGAAAGTACATAGACAAAATTTTCACCAAATAAGAAAAGTAGATGTCAGCTTTTTTGTATTTGGGTATTTTAAATAATAGTAATATTCATAATGCATGAAAAAGAGAAGTAATACTCTTTGTGCATCCCATACTGGGAGTACTATATTCAATTTCCTGTACTACATTTTAAGAGAAATAATGAAAAATTATGATTGTCTCTGAGAGACCAACAAATATTGTGAGAGGATTCCAAATCTTGGCATATCCTTATTGGTTGAAATTTAGAAATTTAATGCCCAGGCGAGAAAAGTAAGCAGAATAGGATAGCTGTCTGCTAGTATTTGAAGCATCATTATGTGTCAAAACAAATCAACTTGTTTTAATTACCAAAGAGGGCAAAAGTCAAATTAATGGGTAGAAGGTACAATTTCAGCTTGATATTAAAAGAAATTTCCTAAAAATAATATTTTTTTCTAAGTTAGAAATGAACTACTTCAGGAAAAACTGATTTTGCCAAGTTCTCCATGGAGGAACTAAGTAACACCATATTAGAGAAATATTTTTTAAAGGTCTTAGTGCTTACATGGTCTCTGAGGTTCTTTCCAAACTAAAACTTTGTATTCAACTTTCTTAACTTATACTCAAAAAGAAATTGCTGGACAGGTATGATGGTATATACCTCTAATCCCAGCTTCTTGGGAGAGGCTTAGATTGAGGCTGGTGGATCCCTTGAGTTTGGGACTGTGAGCAGAAGTCAAAAAGTTACCTGTGCTAAGACTTGTGCCAGTATGATGCAACCCCAGGGGAAAGAGGACTGCCAGAATACCTACTGAGGAATAAACTAAGCCAAATTGGAAAAATAAAGTAGGGTATAATTTTCAAGCTCCTCATTATTGGGATTGGCCCTATTAATGGTCACTACATTTTCAGTCTGTAAGATATGTAGTGACTCAGTCTGAAACTGAAAAGAAAAGAAAAGAAAAGGAAGAAAAAAGGGAAAAGAAAAGGAAAAGAGAGGAGAAGAAAATAGAAGTAGAAGCAAAAACAACATGGATGGGATTATGATGTGCATTTTTGGAAAAAGTACTTATATTGGTAGGGCCACAAATTCATGTGAGGAAAATATTAATCTGTGAAATCCTTGAAAATAGGTACTGTATTTTTCCCCTTTTTTGTATCATCAGCACTAAGCAAAGTGTTTGCCTCATAATAGACACTTAATATATCCTTGATAACTTGACTGTTATACAAAGAAAACCTCAATACAATGCAGAAACTTGAATTTAAAAAAAATCACAATATACAAAATGTATTAAACCCCTTGAGAAGGAAATCAAACTAAAGGAACAAACTCTTCCCAATGGTTTTGCCTGCTCCAGACTGATCATGTCAGATATAAAGTTCACAACTCTCTTTTTCAAAACATCAATGACTTTCTTTGGTTTAAACTCTCTTGGTTTTTATCTATTGTCCCTGGTATTTAGAAAGTCATAGATGAGAATAGGCAATAATTTCCATTTGGTAAAGTGTTTCACTTTAACTTCTTTCTCAATCCGTGGAATATGAGCTGGTGAAGATTGTGAAAGAACTTTTTCCTGTTTGGGATATAATAAGCCCTTCACTTTCAGATGGATAGTCAGACCTCTGACTTTGATCTATTGCTTTTGAATAAAAAGGCAAATCCAGCAATATCTAGTCAAAGACTTTTCTTTCCTCCCTCTTCTGCTTTGGCTACTTTACTGAACAGTAAACAGCAAGCAGGCTTGTCCTTCCCATTCCAACTTGATGAACAATAATTAACTCCCCCACTAGAGAAAATACCAGAACTCTTCTCAATATTGAATGTACTCATTAAAACATATGCTTAACTTTGTAAGATCCCTATTTGTCAGATGTTTCCTTTTTTATATAAATGGCTTTATTCAATATGGTGTTCATCATACACTATCACTTTTTCATCATAGAATTTTCATGATACAATATATTTTTAGCATTCCTTCTATGGACATCAGTTACACATAGCAGACTAATAAGTCCATGTTCTAATTTTTTATTGTAATTGATTAGAGTGATCAAATGATCATAGGATCATAGATTTAAAACATGAGGGTAACAGAGTCCAAAAAAATCATCACTGACAGATAATAATAATAATAATAACAGCTAGCATTTATAACACTTGCTATATGCTAAATACTGTGCTAAGCATTTTATAACTAGCATTTCATCTGATCCTCACAACAGCTCTTGTAGGTGTTAATATTATCTTGATTTTTTTCAGTGGAGGAAGCTGAGGCAAACAGATTAAATAATTTCCCCAAGATCACATATCTTTTTTCTTTTCAGATGTCCCTAATGACCTTCCCCTACATGCCTTTTAAAAGTTTATCTTTAGCTGTGTGACCCTGGGCAAGTCACTTAATCCCAATTGCCTCAGGAAAAAAAAAACAAAAAAACAAAAAAAGAAAAAGAAAAAGAAAAAAAAGAAAAAAAAAGAAAAGTGTATCTTGCCCCATAGTTTACTGAAAATATAGACACCATTAGATTAAATTCAATTATGTCTCATACTCTACATCTATGCCTCATATACACCAGATATTAATTCAACCCCTTCTTTCCTCTCTTAATCTTCTTTTTAATGAATAGGACCATTCTCCTTGATAAGGCCAACCCATTAAATGTTATGCTATCATTCTTCTCCTCTTAAGTCCTTATCATCTAACAGATTGACCCACAAATATTCACCCCCTCTTAGACTTTAATCTTTTCCCATCTATTAACTCCTTCTAGCTGCCAAGAAATACGATCATATCTTTTCAAACTTATCCTCTAGAAAAAGAAAAACAAATTTAATTTTCCCCAACATCTCAAAATACCATCTTGTATTTTTTTTCCATTTTAAGGTTAAACTTCAAGAAAAATACACTCAACTAACTTATACTTTTTGATTGAACTTAGATCCTTCTCAAATATTTCTCTGCTCTTTTCAATATGACTTCCAATTTCATTAGACTTTTGGATATTTTTTTTCCAAAGTTAGTATCAATGTGGACTCATTTCAGTCTTTATTCTTCTTGTCTTCTCTACAACTTTTGACAGTTTTGACCATCCCTTCTCCCTAAATACCTTTTTTACTCTTTTTTTACTTTAATCTATCTAATTATATACATGTTAAGGTAAATGCATTCATCAGATCTTAGTAACAAAGAATCAGAAATAAAATGGATATTAAAGGATATCTAATCCATTATCCATTTTTAGAAAAGTGAGGCCCAGTTGTTTAAATAGTTTAACCAAGATGGCACAGATAATGATTAGCAGATTAAGGATAGGAAAATTAGGAATTCAGGTCTTCTGCTTCAAAAATCATCATTAATTCCATGTATCAACTTTCCTCTCCTTTCTTGAAAGGGAGTACTATATGCAACTATACTGGGTTACTTCATACACTTGGATGACATAGAGGAATTAAAGAAATAAGAGTCTAAGGATTATAAAACCGTTTTGAATCTACTTCATAATTTTGTTCATAGCTAGAGCTGTATATCTGTCATCCATAGAATAAAGAAAAGCAGTGCTATTTGATAAGAAAAAAATATTATCATGCATTCTGGACATTTTTTAATATATATGTATATACATAATACCCATATGTATATGGGTATTCTTTATACACACACACACACACACACATATATATATGTGTATATATATATATGTATACATATATATATATATATATATATATAAAGGATACCCCTTAGTAGAGAATGAGAAAGTGAGCCCCTACAATGTATGAATTTGAAGTTGTATCTGATTTTATGAAATTGCTTGAATGAAAATTATTGTTAAAATGGGTATTATCTCTTTTGCCAGAGAAAGGATGACACTTTTCTCCTTTTTTAATTGCTGTGGCCTATCCTCAGCATGGAGGAATCATACTTAGCAACCAAAGACTATAGGACTAGCTTGCCCTATAGGGGGTTCATTGCCTAAGATATAGTTTTCATGTTACTGAAACTCTTCAATACAGTGACTAATTTAGACCCATCATAAACCATACACATGTGCCTAGGTAGGGATCCATAAGGTTACTGAACTCTCATCAAAGCCATTCAGAGTTTGGAGTGCCGTTCAATTTGAGTATCGGCCCTTACAAAGAATACCAGTGGAGAGTAGCATTCTTGTTAAATTATTTGTATTCTTTACAATAGACACTGTGCTTTGCAAATATAGATTTTTACAGATTTTAGTTTTTGATAGTAAATTGTTTGACCCTTTGTACAGCACCCTCTTGTTAGCTACTCTCTCTATGGAAGACTACTTCAGTTATATTTTTGCAATTTAGAAACATATAATTTTTTATTTGACATTGTTTTGAATTAAGACATTATGATTTAACATCAAACTTCACAGAAATAGAGGGATGTTTTGCCTGCTAAACTGATGTGGAGGGGCAATTGAGTGTAGTGGATGGAGAGCTGGCCTTGGGATCAGGATCACCTGGATTTATCTTCCCTCTAGTACATAATATATGTATGAATATATCTCTCTGGGAAAGTTACTTAATCACTGCTGCCTCTAAAAAGACTAAAAGTTGCAGAAAGGGAACTGTTTTGCATTAATGAAGAACTTTTAACATTAGGAGTACTTTGCACCTAGAAAATTACCAGTCTCATAAAACAAACAAACAAACAAACAAAAACCTCCCCAAAATCTGAATGTCAGATACAATGTTTGAACATCCAAATTATGTTTGTTTTTAGGAAGTTTGTTTCTACCTCACTGAAGAGTTTTAGCACAAAAATCTCCTGACAAACTTGCAAGGATTGAGGGCTTTACCTTGACACATTAGTTGTCTTTCCAGAAGGGATAGAATACTTTGGATCAAATGTTTACAAATATTTGCTTAACACAAATCACCTAGGCTTAGGAAAATGAATTTTCATTAGTTATGCAAAATGATTCAAAGTGTCCATTAGCTTAAAGAAATGGACTAACCTGTTGCACATAGATACTAATATTTGATAACAAATCTCAGGATTAAAGTTGAAACAAGGGAATCACCCCATTTTTATTTTAATATTATTCTATCTAGAAAGGATGAAATAACTTTGTTCACCTTAAAAGAATAGGAAGTAATTATTTTTTCCTAATTTCAGCTTTTACTTTTATTCCTTTAATGACTACTATTTTCTTTTTAAAAATTGTAATAGCATTTTATTTTTCTAAATATCTAAATTTTTTTCTAAAAGATAATTTTTAAAATACACCTTTGCAAAACCTTATCTTCCAAATTTTTCTCCCTCTCCTCCTCTTTGCTCCCTCCCTAAGATGGCAAACAATCTAATATTCGTTAAATGTGCAATTCTCCTAAACACATTTCCATATTCATCACGCTACATGCACATGCATGTGTGCATACACACATACATGCAAACATGCACACAAAATAAAAGATCAAAAGGGGAAAAACAAGAGAAAGAAAAAAAAACAAACAACAACAACAACAAAGATGAAAATGTAATGCATGGAGAAACTGAGGTAGTATAGAGATTAGAGATTATTAATAGTTTATTGATAGTAATGGAGAGTTTGGACTGGCAACCATATTAGCCAGTGTCTGGATCTCAAAGTATCTAGCACTGGAGAGTTTGGAATCCATAATTATGGGTATGAATGGGATTCTTGTCTCAAAGCATCCATTCCGTCCCCGAGTGAAGGTCTCCAAGGACATAGGGCTCCGGACTCGGGAAAATAAATGCAGAAGGAGGGATGGAGCACTGGGGGATAGAAGTTCCAGGAAAGGACCATAAATTCAGTTCTGGCAGGTTGGGGGTATGGAGGAAGGATCATAAATTCTGATATGGAGCTAGGAGAAACTGAGTCTGAAACCAGAAGGATATGCCCAAACATTGGAGATAAGCCATCTGAAGTTTTATAACTCTTTGGAATGCTAGTAGCCATAGCTCTTCAACCCCAATTATCTTAATTTTAATGGCCAGGAAGGGGGGTTGTCACTAGGTAGACTGATGCAGAACAAATTTAGGGAAATTGAGGCAGAACAATTCAGGGAAATTGAGACAGAACAATTGAGGAAAACTGAGATAGGGGAACTGTGGCACAACAAAAATACTATGCTTTGATTAAAATTCAGTCTTCATAATTCTCTCTCTCAATGTGGATGGCACTTTATATCACAAATCTATTGGAATTGCCTTGAATTATTTCATTGTTGAAAAGAACCAAGTTTATCATAGTTGATCATCCCATAATCTTGTTGTTATTGTGTACAATATTTTTTTTTTTGGTTCTTACTTCATTTAGCATCAGTTCATGTAAGTCTTTCCATTTTTTTCTGAATCCAGCCTACTCATCATTTCTTATAGAATAATTATATTACATTATGTTCATATACCATAACTTGTTTAGTCATCCCCCAACTGATGGGTATCCACTCAATTTCCAGTTCCTTGACTTTACAAAACAAGCTGCTACAAACATTTTTGCATATTTGGGTCCTTTTTCCTTTTTTATGATCTCTTTGGGATACAGACACAGAAGAGATATTGCTGGATCAAAGGGTATGCAGAATTTTATAACCCTTTAGGTATAGTGATTTGTATTTTCAAAAGAAAGATTCCATCTCCATTACACATTATCATAATACACTCTGCCAATATCTTCATTCCATTGTGACTACCATTAACTAAAGAATTTTTAATATTTATGAAATGTTTTTTTCCTCCTTTCTACCCTTACATTCTCCTTTCTTTTGCCCCTCATACTTTATCTGTGAGAATCACTTTCTCTTCATAGATTTCTTTTTTAATGTTTTACTGGGTTAGCATGGCACAGCATCAGTGATACTGTTTATTTAGTAACCCTTTAAGCTAGCAAATTGCTTTGCTTACTTTGTTTCATGAGTCTTCATAGGATCCAAATTAAGTAAGGAAGAATGAGTTAGACTTGTGAGAAAGGTGAAGTAACAGTAATTAAACTAAGTGACCCAAGAAATAGAAGTTCAATCATGTCTATCCATTGTTATCTCTAAGACAAGCCATACAAAAACATATTCAGGATGGAAAGTCGAAAATGTTTTCTTAAATCAACTTCTTTTTTTTTTTAAAAATTAACTAATTAATATATTTAATATATATTGCTTTATGAATCATGTTGGGAGAGAAAAATAAGAACAAAAGGGAAAACCCAGTCAACTTGGATTGACTTAGATTGCTAAACTGCTGGAAGGAACCAACTCTTTTGTAGTTGATCATTGCACATTTTTGCTATTATTGTGTACAATGTATTCCAGGTTCTGCTTTTTTTTTACACAGCAAACATTCATGTACATCTTTCCAGGCCTTTCTGAAATCAGTCTGTGCATCATTTTTTTATAGAACAATAATATTCCATTGCCTTCATATAGCACAAATTATTTAGCTATTTCCCAACTGATGGGCCTCTACTCATTTTCCAATTCTGTACCACCGCAAAAAGAGCTACTACAAACATTTTGGCACATATGAGTCTTTTTCCCTACTTCACAATTTCATTGGGATATGGACCCAGTAGTAGCACTGCTGGGTCAAAGGGTGTGCACAGTTTGATAGCCCTTTGGACATAGTTCCAAATTGCTCTCTAGAATGGTTGGATCAATTTGCAACACCACCAACAATGTCTTAGTGTGCCAGTTTTCCCATATCCCCTCCAATATTCCTCATTATCTTTTCCTGTCATCTTAACTAATCTGAGAGGTGTGTACTAGTATCTTTTCATATGACTAGAAATGGTTTCAATTTCTTCATTTGAAAATTGTTCATATTCTTTGGCCACTTATCAATTGGAGAATGGCTTGAATTCTTATAAATTCTAGTCAGTTCTCTCTATATTTTAGAAATATATATATATGTAAATGCTGTTAATTTATGTGGGTTTATTTTATATCCTGCAACTTTGTTAAAGCCATTAATTGTTTCGAGTAGGTTTTCTAAATATATCACCATATCATCTGCAAAGAGTGATAGTTTTATATCCTCATTGTCTATTTTAACTACTTAAATTTCTTTTTCTTTCTTTTCTTTTTTGCTAAAGTCAAATTTCTAGCACTGTGTTACATAATAGTGATGATAATAGGCATCCTTGTTTCACCCCTAACCTTACTGAGAATGCATTCAGGTTCTCTCCATTGTAAATAATGCTTGTTGTTGGTTTTAGATATATGCTGCTTATTATTTTAAGGAAAGCTTCCTTTATCCTTATGCTTTCCAGTGTTTTCAATAGGAATAGATGCTGCATTTTGTCAAATGCTTTTTCTGCATCTATTGAGATTATCATGTGATTTCTATTGGTTTTGCTATTGATATGGTGGATTAATGTAATGAAGGTAGTATGATATTGAAACAGTTCTGCATTCCTGGGATAAATCATACTTGGTCATAGTGTATTATCATGCTGATAAATTGCTGTAATCTCTTTTCTAATGTTTTATTTCAAATTTTTGCATAAATATTCATTAAGGAAATTTGTTTATAATTTTCTTTCTCTGTTTTGGGTCTTTCTAATTTAGGTATCAGTACTATTTTTGTATCATAGAAGGAATTTGGTAAGATTCCTTCTTTACCTATTTTTTCAAATATTTTACATAGTCCTGCAATTAATTGTTCTTTAAAAGTTTGGTAAAATTCACTTCTGAACTCATCTGGTCCTGGAGATATTTTTAGAAAGTTCATAAATGGCTTGTTCAATTTCCTTTTCTAAAATGGAACTATTTAAGTAATTTATTTCCTCCTCTAATAATCTGGGCAATTTATGTTTTTTGCAAATATTCATCCATTTTGGTTAGGTTGTCAGATTTGTTGACATATACTTGGACAAAATAGCTCCTAATTATTTCTGAATTTCTTTTTCATTGGTGGTAAGTAAAGCCTTTAAATTTTTGATACGGGTGATTTGGTTCTATTCTTTCCTTTAATTAAATTAACAAAAATTATCTATGTTCTTGGTTTTTTTCATAAAACTAACACTTAGTTTTATTAATTAGTTCAATAGTTTTCTTAGTTTCAATCTTATTCACCTCTCCTTTGAGTCTCAGAATTTCTAATTTGTTATTTAATTGAGGGCTTTTAATTTGTTCTTTTTCAAGCTTTTTTATGCCCAATTTCATTCTCTATTTTATTCATGTTGCTATTTAGAGGTATAAAATTTCCCCTAGGAACTACTTTGGCTGCTCCCCATAGGTTTTGATATGTTGTCTCATTATTGCCATTCTCTTGGATGAAATTATGATATGTTTTTGTGATTTATTGTTTGACTTGCCCATTCTTTAGAATTAGATTATGATATTTGCAAGTGGTTTTTAGTCTATCTTTCTCTGGCCCCTTATTAAATATTATTTATATGATATTGTGGTATGGAAAAGAAGCATTTATTATTTCTGCCTTTCTGCATTTGATTGTGAGGTTTTTATGCCCTAATATTAGACATTTTTGATTAGATGCCATGAATTGCTGTGAAAAAAAAAAAACTGTATTCCCTGCTGTCTCTTCAGTTTTCTCCAGAGGTCTAACATAGTTTTCTAGTATCCTACTAGATTCTTTCTTGTTTATCTTGTGGTTAGATTTGTTTGGTTCTGAGAGGGGTATTGAGCTCTCCCACTAATATAGTTTTGCTATCTATTTTTTTCCTGTAACTAGCTTAATATGTTCTCTAGACATTTGTATGCTCAACCACTTGCTACATATACATTTAATATTATTACTACATCATTATTTACAGTACCCTTTTTCAAGATGTACTTCCTTTCCTTATTTTTTTAATTAGACATATTTTGACTTTTACTTTTTTCTGAGATCAGAATTGCTATCCCTGTTTTTTTTTTACTTCAGCTGAAGCATAATAAATTCTGTTCCAGCATTTTACCTTTATTCTGTATGTATCTCTCTTTGTCAGATGTGTTTCTTGTAAACAACACATTGAAGGATTATGCTTTTTAATCCACTCTGCTATTCATTCCTATTATATGGGAGAGTTTATTCCACTTATATTTCCAGTTATGATTATCAGCACCGTATTTCTCTCCAACCTATTTTCTCCCTGGTATATACTTTTGTTCTCTCTTTTCACCCTATCCTTAGTAGTGTTTTATTTCCCATCCCACCCACTGCCTTATCTTCTATCACCCCATTCCCCTTCTCTTACATTTTCTCCCCTGTTTATCCTTCTCTTGACTCCTATGTTTGAAGATTCAATTTTCTGTTTAATTCAGTTTTTTTTCAATAGAAATGATTGAAAATGTTTTACTTCTTTGAAGATGCATTGCTTCCCCTGAAATATGATGTCAAGTCTCACTTGGTAGTGATTTCTTGGTTGTAATCCCAGGACCTTTTATATGTAATAAATGAAGTAAACTGAACCTTTTATATGGAAGCTGGTAGACTCTGGGTAATTTTGATTATTGCTCTTGTGACTTTAGTTTTGCACTATTGAACAAAGTTCCTGTTTCTATGCCTTAATTATGATTCTGAACAAATTGTTGTTAAGGACCTGCATTTAAATATCATAAATTCTGTGAGAGATGTTATTTATTGTAAAATTTCAGAAATGATAAGTTTATATATGTGAATGTGCCTAAGGATTGGTGGTTGGGGATGATGAAACTGGTGATTGACATTTAGATTTGGTGACATTTAGATAAGGTGTTTGGATTAATGGGAAAGGGGTAAAGACATAGAGAAAGAATGGGAGGAGGAGATAAGGGAGAAGTCTATTGCAGGAGTGGGGGCAGCAGCAAGGTTAGGTAATAACAAGACAAAGTAGAATAAAGTAGAAGATTTAGCAGGGATAGGAAATTATATATATATGTATATATATATATATACAAACATTGTGAAAATGATCAGGAGCAGAATTTATTAGAAAAAAGTAGGGATAGTAATCATTGACCTCAGAAAGTCACTTTAAAAAGATTCAATCAAGAGAGAAATCTACATTACACATCAGTCATATTAATTTAGTTGGATATATATATGTATGTGTATGTTTATATTATGTATATGTATGTGTTTATAGGTATTTATATGTATGTATGTATGTGTGTGCAGGTGAGCATCTCTCATTACCTATACACTCGTATACATATACATCTTTATATACATTTATATCTGTGCTTAATTGTAGCCAGGTTGGAGGTGGAAAGAATAAAGTGGAAAAAAGAATAAAGTAATAAGTGACCAGAAGAGAACAAAAGAAAATTTGCAAGGAAACAAAGAAAAGATGGACAGTTATGAATCCTATGTCTTTATTATATGTAACTTCTTAAAATTGAAATTTATGTTACATATTTTGAATCCTCTCTGATTTTTTGCCAGGCTCATGAAAATGTGTTCCTTTCCTTTTTCTGACTTATCATCTTTTTTTCTATTTTGTTTTATTTTTAATTTAAATTTTAAATAAACAAATACCCTAAAATATTATCATTTTTAGCTCTCCCTCAAAGTATCTAAAAGCTCTTAAAAATATAAAGTACAATGGGTAGAGTGTCAGACCTGGAGTCAAGAGGATGTGGGGGTTCAAATGTGACCCCAGATACTAGTTGTGTGAATCACTTCACCTCTATTTGCCTCAGTTCTCTAATTTGCAAAATTATGTTAATAACATCAACCCATTCCAGAGATCCTATGAGAATCAAATGAAATAATAATTATATAGATATCAAGTGAGGTACTATTTTTAAACTGCTTAGCAGAGTTTCTGGCATGTAGTGAGTGTTATATAAGTGTTAATTATTATTATTGTTGTACCTAAAACAAAGAGCAAACACCTAATACATCATGAATTTTAATGACTCAGATAAAGAACATTCTGTTTTTTTTTTTCCATTTTTACTTGAGACATAAAAAAGAATGGTTAACCAAGTTACTGGCACAGACTAGACTCAATTAGTTGAGATATAATTGAAAAAAAAGATAAGATGTGGTTATGTTTTAGGCCAAATATATGGGTAAGACCTTGCAAAAGTCACTGAAACTCTGTCTCAGTTGTCCTAGCTATAAAATGAGGAGATTTCACTAAATAATTTCTGATTCTTGGCACCTCTCATCATTGGATAGTATAAAGAGCAAAATAATTTCTTCCCCACTCCCCCCTCCAAAAAAACCCAAAAAACAAAAAACAACCTTACCATTCAACTGGAAATCTTATCAAGAATAATGTGTTAGCTTCTAACTCTGATTTACATTCACTTTAAACTAGAGGTAATTGTAAAATCTTTTATAGTGGCAATTCCAAATCTCTATCTACACAATGGGTGCCAGATGCTCTGGGGTAGTTTGGGGACAGAGGAACAATAAGGGAGAGTGCAGTGCTCTGTCAAACTTCAAGGCACAGTAGGAAGTGCTGATGTGAGCAGGAGAAATACCACTAGGTCTCTGGGAGAGAGGGAAAGCAATAAGGTAATAAGCCAACATGAGTCTACATACAGTTGCAGAGGAACAATCAACTGAGAGGTGCTAGGGTAAAGATATTACTATTGCCATCTTCTTCCCTCCCTGTTTTGAGACCTTTCCTGCTTGAGTTTTAAGGCTGTATTCAAAAGTGTCTTCTGCCTTGTGTTCAAACAAAGGATAAGGAATACAGAGATAGGTAAGACAGATAGGATGGTCTTTTCCATAGTCAGTTCCTGGAGAACTATTTGCCTGAATATAGATAAGCACAAACTAATGGAGACAGCTTGAGAAATAAAGAAAAAAAAACAAATGGGGTTTGGCACAAAATTACCACTTTATACTGAGACCTGAGGAGAGCCACAGGTAGTGGAATATGTGGAGGACAGCAACAGGGAACAGTGACTAGGAATAAAATATACTGAAATCGACTGAGAGTGGTAGGAGGCAAGAGCTTCTGAAAATTAGCAGTGTTGTACTGACAGTTTAGAGAACTTATGTGTTCAACCTCCCCAGGCCAGTACTGTAAGTCACCAAAACTAAAGAGATTCCTTAGGGGAGGCACTCACTGGGAGGTAAGTACTTTCTATGATTTATATGAGAGAACTCAATTAATTTTCATTAGTTTGTAAATATTTTTATTTTGCTTGTAAAGAGATTTGGCTATAACTATGCATAAAGGGGCAGGGTATGAGTCAAAATCTGAACTTCCCAGATAAATGACTAGAGACAACTAATTAGAGAATTCCTCCACTTTGAAGTTGGATTTGTTGTGAGAAGAGGGAACTTGTGACACAAAAGTTAGTTTCAGATTTAGAGCTAGAACATTTTGTACTCAAGGCAAGTGAAAAAATGTTATTCCATTTAAGAAAGACATTAAGAATGCTAAGGATATAGCATCACCAAGAAAACACTTTGTTTCCAAGGATCTTACATTTTAAAAGGGCATATAGTATATATAAAAAGAACATACAAGATAAATATAAATTAGATGGAAGGTAATGTTAGAAGGGGAATATGGATAATTATGGGAGAGTGGGAATCTAGAAAAACTTCCTGAGTGAAATAGTTCTTGCCTTGATTTTGGAAAAAATATCCAGAATTTTAAGATTCAAAGGTTAAGATAGAATCCCTTATAGGTATAGGAAACAGCAGTAGAGATGGGAATTGACATGTTCTGTGCAAGGAATAGCATCCAGGAGATTGGGCTGGATCACTGTGTTGAGAGGAGAAGAATATAAAAATGTAGAAAATTAGGAAGGAGACTAGTTGTGACAAGGTTTAAGTGACAAATGAGGGACTTTTTGATTCTGGCAGTAATAGAGAGCCACAAAGATTTATTGAGTAGAAAAGTGTCATAGTAAGATCTGTGTATTAGGAAGCTCACATTGATAGTTGTGTGGAGGATGTATTGAAGTGAGGAGAAACTTCAGAGAATCTTTGTAAGATTAGTCCAGGAAAGAGGCAAGAGTGGAGGAAGCCTGAACTAAAGTAGTGTTTATGTGAATAGAAAGAAGGGAATTTATGTGAGAGACATCATAGAAATAACTTAACAGAGACTAGGGAAGAAAAGCACTGAGAATGGGCCAGCATAGATGGATTGTATTTGCATTACTAGAGAGAATTTCAACTTTTAAGAGATCACATGTCCATTTGAGAGTATTTGAGTAACAGACTGCACTTGTTAGAGCCAGGGATTAAGAATTCATTGGATTGAATTGATTTTGTGGCATTAATTTGCTGTATATCCTAGAAACAGGATCTAGGACTTTTGTATCCAAAGTATAGATTTGAAATTTTTGGTCACTGAAAGTTTTGGTCAGTTCAATTTTAACACCATATGAAATGTGTATGTGTGTATATGTGTGTGTTTGTGTGTGTGTGTGTGTGTGTGTGTGTGTGTGTACAAGCACATTTGAGACTTTAGGTCTTCAGAGTTCTAAAAAGATAGATGTTCTATTACAGGCTACACCTTTATCATCTTTGATCATTTTCTTTTAAATCTCAAAAGATGAGCTTAATTGGAAGAACAGTTTGTGCTTAAAGGATAATATAGATACAATATAACACAGTATTTATTTAGATTATATGGACAGAATGGACAATAAGACACTTTCATTTGGGAATAATAGGATAGATAGATGGGTTCAACTCTAGAAAGGAATTCAGCAATTTCATTCTGATGCTTCCATGATAGGACCAAATAGTGCCAAAGGTAATGTCAAATGACTATTTGCTTTGATACCAAATAGTAGTTGTAGCAACAGCAACAGCATCAGTAGTGAGTTTGTGTAAATGAATGAAGTATGAAACCAATAAATATGAATGACATCAACTTAGGGACATATATAGAGTAGATTTCTTTTTCTGTGAAGTTTAGGGGAATTAAAAAATTACTATCTCTAAAAAATTAGTGTCTAAGCACTTGCCTTTTATAGATGTCTTAATGTGATATATGCATATATGTAATCCAAATGTGATTTCAAGATTTTGGAAAATATCTAATTATCCTTGAATTATTTCCCCTTGACTTCCTGTCTATTCCTTTCTTTCTTTCTCTTTTTAAAATAAAATTGGACAATATGGAATAATTTGGTTCAATAAAAATGTGGCCCATTTATTTTAATTAGCATTGGTGAAGAATCTTTCCCATCATAAGGAAAACCATGAACTTCAAGCTGTAAATTTTAATGTACAGTTTTCTTCCCCAATGACATTTGGAATACAAATAGAGAAACAAAAACAACTGCCCTACAGAAAAAAGAACAGCATATATTTCAATGCACAATTCAGCACAGCCTGCATTAGTCAGAGATGCCATGGCAATAACCTGACCTATTGTTAGAAAAATAGCAAGTACATTTTTCATTGTTCCCCCTTGGGAATTTATGCCAACCAATATTGATTCTGAGAGATCAGAACTTTTATTAGAATGTTCCAATCTTTTAGTTGATAATTATTTCATCCCAACAATGAGATAATTTAGATTTGTGAAGGCAAATTGATGGATTTTTAGCAAGAAGGTAAAGAAGCCTGCTTATGTTGGTGTTCCTATGGCTTTTCTGTTCTTATTCAATATTGGAGCAGAAAATCACTTGGTTATGTTGTTTGTTGTGGGGCTTTTATTTTATTTGCCACTATCTGGTTTTGGAAAGCATTGATTTTGTTATTTTCAGGAGTGTGATATGATGGAGTGTAACCTCAGGACTTGATGTGACAGTATAATTCAGAGTGATGGTTTGGAACTCATACAGCTATGGCACATGATGAGATGTGAAAGGGTTGCAAAAGACAGAGGGAGGGAGGAGTAAATATTGGCAAAAGACAGCTTGTGGAGGAGCAAAAAGGTACTCCTGAGATCCTTCAGTAGAAAGGCTTTCAGATTTCTTCATGGGATGGAGAATAGTAGCTATTTTTGTCTTAAGTTATTTTCTCCATGACACAATATGTAATAAAAACACAACTCTGCATTGTCCCACAATTCCTAGCAATCTTGTTTACAACATTCAAAAACCTACAGATAGGAATGGAAAAAAATGCAGGCAAGCTGGGGAATAGTGAGGTACTCTATTCTTCGGGACTGCTACTGTATAAGTCTCAACTAACAGAAGATAAATCATGGCTGGGAGAAAATGTTAGGAAAATAAAAAAAGCTGATGAGGCTGTTTCTTCAAAAGAACTGTTCTCTTTCCATCTTTTTAATCTTTTTTTAGTCATCTGTTTCATCTTCCTGTGAGACATCCCAGTGCTCAATTCCCTCCAAGCCTACCCCACGTGCCATGATGCCTATAAGACTAAATCTAAGCTTAGTGCTTGAACTGGAGGAATGTGAGGATGATATCAGTCTTTTTAATTTTCAGCGGTCTGGGAAGGTAGTGTTGAAATGTGACTGGCAGGGAAGATGTAAGTCTCACTAGAAAAAAGCAAAGCTTTAACTATCTTTAGAACAAAAGGTAGTCTGGGGTGTTTACTTGCTATTTGGAGGATCCAATGCTTCCCTGATCTCTTTTTCCAGTTATTTAGTTTCTTTGTTTTCCCCTCCTGATCCTTTTCTTACCATATACTCACCTTGCTAACTTGACATTCAGAAGTGCTTATTATCTAAGCATAATTCACATAGTTTTAAAGATCATTTCATGACATCTTAAATCCTTGAGAAGAAAGCTAAGAAGAAATTATTATGATTACTACTAATAGAGACATTAATAATTGTAATAATAATGACAAAAATAATTATAATGGAAAAGTGTCCAACTCACCAAGAAGTGATTAAACTTGCAGAAAAGTGAGGTTTCTATTTTTAGATTTTTACTTTTTCAGCCAAACTAGTATAGGGACTTTTCAATATGGAGACTTCACAAGTCCCTCCCAAAGGAGATCAATTAGTATTTTATAACTAATAAATTTAGATGTTTCCTGGAACACCAAAAGTTAAAGTAGTTTGCTTAGTTATAAAAACTGCGTCAATATGTGTCAAAGGGAGAAACTGAATCCAGATCTTCCAGGGTCAAAGGTTGTCTATTTTGCACATTATATAACATTGAGTCTCTTAGCTTGAATAAGGCTTAGAAAGGCGCCCTAATTTTAATTCAGGCCAAACCAAACTTTATCACTTGATTTATGTTAATTGTAGCTGAAAATCGAATCCCCAGTGCCTTGGATTTTGCATCCCTTAATTTGGTATTCATTCTCTCTCACTCTCTGGTAATTACTGCACTATGTCCTGCCCACCCAGCTGTGTTGCAGGATTGCTACCTATCTTCTGCTGAGCTGAGCACTCCTTTCCTATGGTTTAGTGGCCTCTAGGTAAACCCAAAAGGCTATATTGTATTTCCTTAGTGAAGCAAAAATCACAATGATAATTTTTAGCTTTTGTATGATGTAAAACATTTGATATTAAAGGAAGATTGGGGAAAGAATTTCAGACTCATGGCACTTGTACTCTAAATGAAACTTTAGAGATTATGCCATCTGACCTTATCATTTTAAAGATGTAGAAACTGAGGCTTACCAAAGTTAAGATTTGAATTTAGCTGTCATTGTCATACTTGTCAATAATAGGTGTGTTTCTTTGGACTCAAGAATATCTTCAATTCTGTCTACTGTTGTGCACAAGACTCATCAATAAGTATTAGGTGAATAGAATGTTCCTCAAATCTTTATTATCTTAATAACATTTTTTTCCCTTAGGGGGAAAAGTCACTTTGAGTTCATAACACTTTTGGAGCAGTGTGTTGGAGAATTCTATTTGAAAATTCCTTTTTTTTGTTGAATCTTATCCTTTATTTCACTCCAAATTCCAAAAATATGCTTTCCCAGAAGTCACATAATAAGAAATAGTATTGTATTCATAAATTAACAATTTATGAACTATTGAGGATTGTTTAATTGCTTCTTACAAGTCATAGATATTCTGATAATGGTTCATTTCATATTTAGTGTGGCAGACACATAGTTTAAGCACCAAATTTGTTTTCAGTGTTTCAGTTTTGTAGCCCTGCTAAGATTTACATACTATTACCACGAACTAGTAATCGCCTCCACACAATGATAAGACATTAAAGTTAGCTTTTAGTAGGAGAAATTAATCCGTAAATAGAAAAAAAAGTGTGAATTTGGTTTATCATGAAATTAGAATCTTTGAGTTTGAAGGGTCTCCAAGGACATATAATGCAACCCATACTTGAAAAAAATGTAATATACCATGACCAACAATGACAGTTTTTGCTTAAAGATCTGCAATGAAGGAGTATTCCACAAAGTTAGTTGCATTTTTAGATAAGTTTTATTGGTAGAAAATGTTTCCTTAATTCACGTTGAAATTTGCCTTCCTTCCTTCCTTCCTTCCTCCCTCCCTTCCTCCCTCCCTTCCTCCCT